>JAECWY010001557.1:0-10469 GCA_018151275.1 Drosophila prosaltans
TCGTCATGTACGGTTCTCGTTGGTCATTGTTTCTGTCCGGTCCTCGTATTAAAATGTCTTCTAAAATAATAATCTGATCCCCGGTCGTTTCGTAAACAGGTTCTGTCGGTTCGTGTTGTCCGGTCTCCTGAGTCAGTTCGTCATTCTGCCTTTCTACTTCCGTCGGTTCGTCTGTTGTGTCATTGCCATGTGGTGATTCTAGTGTTTCGCCATAAAGCAGGGAACGCAATGGCTCTGGTGGCGGGACCACTGATGGCAATGTCACTTTACCACTAAGGCAGCACAAACCGGGCGTTTCACCAGCAAACTTCAATGCGCCACAATGCTGGCAAACAACGTCCATTGGACCAATGCAAACAAAACGATGCAAGGCGTAGTCGATGGTGCAATCATATCGAAACGCTGGTCGATTCAAATCAATACTTGAACCATTTCTTCTTGCACTTCGAAGATTATTCCTCTGTTCATCAGTACGATAAGCTCGATGATTTCTCGTGTCACGGACTGCGTCTCTTTGAGAAGCACGAATTAAGGCCCTTCTTTGCTCCATACTAACGCGGCGCTCTTCTCGGGCAATTTCTCGTTCTTCGTCAGATAATTGACTCGCGATATTCGGTTGCCTAATTGCATTACGGGTCCGCTGGGAAAGATTAGATCTTCTAGGACGCGGCATTTTTATTAATAGTAATACTGAAAATACAATCGCTTATAAATCTTTAATTTAATAAATAATTTATACAAATTAATGTCTAAAACAATTTTCAATTTTGACATATATATCAACGGTGATCTGATAAAATAATCTGTTAAACTTTAAAATCTGCATTTACCGTCATTTAGACAATTTTTCAGTATTTTTAAGATTTATTCTGCTAATCGGGGCTGAGACAAATCCAACAAATCAAAAACCATGAAAATTGGTCCAGCAGATCTCGAGTTATAAGTGTTGTAACAAAACCGACTTTCTTTTATATGTATAGACTAGTGTACCGGCAGACTTCGTACTGCCTTAATCGATAAATAAAAGACCTAATCTTTGTATAAATTTATTTTAAAACAAACAAAGCGAATCCGTTTTTATTAAATGCATTCTAAGCCTATCTACTTCTGACATACATATCAATACGACTATTTTCTTGATATTTGTATATCACGTGAGGTCGTCTTCTTCTCGGCATCGTAAATTGTAATTAATCAAAGTGAGAAAATTTCCCGCTCATTTAGCAGTAAAGTGTCACTATCACAAAAAAGAGCACATTACTTGGAATGTCACTATCACAAAGGATCACCAAAGTAATTAAAAAAATAATCGGACAGATTAACAACTGAAGTTAGCTAAAATTGAGTTTCTCGAAGCCGACCACTATTTATGTACGCGAATTTGAACTTTATGCAGCGGTAATAAATTACAAATTGAATTTAGAAAACGTTTGTATGGGAAATAGAAAAATGCTGTTTTGAGGATTTTCCCGGCAATTATTCGAATTTTTCTCACCTTTTAAACTTTCCCTGGACTTCCACAATTAATTCAAAACCGGTTCAGCTGTTCTCGAGTTTTAGCGAGACTAACGAACAGCAATCGATTTTTATATATACATATAGATATGTTATTTACGGGTTCTTTACACATTTTATTTTAACTATTTTAATAAACTGCAGCGAAGTTAAATTTGATGCTTTTGGTAGGCTCTCGCAAAAGTAAGTGCGTGAATTTCTCTACCTCTACCTAGCACCAAAGCACACTCAATGACCCCAGCTGTCATCTCGCACACCAGAATGACTTATCAATTACAATACTGGATCAAACGCCAAATCAACATTACAGTATGCAATGTCAAACTTATAATAAACTCTAGGCGTCAATGTTACAAAAGGGTATTAAAGAATATGCTAGTTAGGCGATACGCTGTTCCCGCTCCGACATATATATGTATATGTCGGATTTGGCTTTTGAAAGCTCGACCCTTTCAGATGATATCATGACATCAATATTTCACGACCAATAATTATGTCGTAATTAAGACAATCGTCAAGAACAACATGAAAAAGAACTTCAAGAGAGTAATCGCATATCTTAACATTTGAAAGATATTTTAAGTGTACTAGTTACTGTGTTTTATTTCCAATACCCTTGAGTAAAACTAAATTATTGTAACGCCTTCCAAAAGCTTGTGAGACACAGATTCCTTAACAAGCGAGCATTCGGCTCCCAAATTGAAAAAAAATTAGTACGACTCACCGGACAATGTCTGATACCGATTGGATATTCAATCAATTTTTATACCCTTGCAAGGGTATATTAATTTTGCTCAAAAGTTTGCAACGCACAGAAGGAAGCGTTTCCGACTATATAAAGTATATATATTCTTGATCAGCACGACGAGCTGAGTTGATATAGCCATGTCCGTCTGTCCGTCTGTCTGGATCAACAGCTTCTCCTCCGAGACCCTTAAAGCTACAGAGCTGAAATTTTGCACCCAGGCTTCTTTTTACTGCAGGCATTGTATATCTCGGAATCATCCCGATCGGATGACTATATCATATAGCTCCCATAGGAACGATCGGTCAAGAATAGAATTAAACTTCAATAACTTTGTTGTTTTTCAATCAATTGTTACGAAATTTGGGGTTCATAAGTTTAATACACCTTTAAACAAATCCACCAAGTTTTATCAGAATCGGTTGACTATATCATATAGTTCCCATAGGAACGATCGGTCAAGAATATAGTCTTAGAGCAATAACTTGGGTGTTTTGAAAGTGATTGTCACGAAACTTGGTTTTTGGAAGTTTAGTATATATAGAAATGTCTGTGCTAAGTTTCAGACAAATCGGTCATCTATATGCTATAGCTCCCATAGGAACAATCGGGTCAAAAATTTTTTTTTTTCGAAATACTTTTTTTTCTCATGCTACAAACATTTAATGTAGGTTTGACTTGTTTTATATGCTTTCTAATGATTTTGTCACATCATAAATGTGTAATTGTTATTTAAATAACAGTTTGCAAGGGTATACGAACTTCGGCACGGCCGAAGTTAGCCCATCCTTCTAGTTTTTTTTTTCGTCGTCTCCAATGGCATCAGAACTCCGCTGCCTTTTAGTCAGTTTTTCGTCAAAATTTTCTTTGCAAGCCGACATTTTTATTGCCGTTCGTTAAACTACCACTTTTCACTGGTTTTATAAATTAAGTTAACTTCTTGACACAATTGCTCGTTAGCATTAACTTGAGGCACAAGCAATGCCACTTCTGATGTCGGGTTTGGCTGATACAAATTATTATTCACTACAGCGTTTGCTTTGTTTTAACACGAGTTCCGTAGTCTTTTGCTTTCACTTTTAGAATGAACCCTTTCTCAAGTCGAGCTACCCTTTTTATACAAATTTAGGCCCGAAATGTCACAAAGGCAATGCATACTAAGCAATACTACGGACCACGTTCAGCAACAGCTATCTGTCTCGCTCAATACGTAGGTTTGACTTATGCCTACAGGCCTGTTCTTTTCCTAATCTTAACTGGATACCACTGAACCAGTAAACTTATGACACTACGAAGAGGAACGACAATAATAGCTCTAAAGATTATTGATGACCCGACACATACATATAAAACTTTTAAGTTTTTATTATTTACATTTTTTGGAACGATTGTTTGTGAAAATTCGATTAAAAAGCAAAAAAGTTATTGATGTTAAGCCCTATTTTCGACCGATCAATTCTAGTCATCTTATCGGACATAAATTCTAAAAATTTTGTAATGCCAAATGAAAATCTAACTTGGTGTTGAATAGGGCATACATTGGGTTAATCTAAAGTTTCTAAATTTTAGACTATAGGGCCAACGAACAAATACAAAACACAGAAGAGCATAGAGAAAGACGAGGGAATCCAGATATTAGGCAGGCAGAGCAGGTGGCCGATACTCGACATCGCTCGACGCGTAGGAGAAAATCAGAATATAGGGCCAACAAGCAAGAGCAAAACACAGAGGAGCATAGGGAGCGTCGAACGGATCCAGTGATTAGAGAATAAGAACAGGCTGCCAATACTTCTAGTAGGTCGTTAACTAGGCGAACAAATATTGGCCGTCATGTTGAAGAAAGGGAACAAGATAGGATTCGTAGATCCCAAGGCAGGAGAAACTTAGAACGTAGGGTTATTGAAAGAGCGCGTAATACATTGGCACGCAGAAGTGCTCGAATAGCAGTACAACAAGCAAACCGCGAAGTTGTTAGAAATATTAGTCAACGTGTAGGTCAGTATAGGAGCATTAGTGTAAATAGAGTAGCGGAGAATAGGAGAAACGCATTACGTAATAGGCAGGAACGTGCGAATACCCTTTAGGATGTTACATACCTAAATTGTCAACCCAATTTAATAGCTTAGATAGAAAATTTGAATAGAATTGTAAAGCTAGGTCCCAGTCAGATTTGCTATTCGTGCAAAGGACTATGGTTCCCGCACAAGATAAAGTCAAAGTCCCGAATTCTTATAGAAGATAACTATCAGTTTAGTGGTCCGATTTAAAATATTGCCAATCAGTTCCCTCCCACTGATGGCAATCTTACTTTTTGTTCAACTTGTGTTGCACATATTTCAAAAAAATATATATCTTTCGTTTCCAAACCGGTGACCACTCTAGCTCGAAAACCGCTTAACCGATTCGAATGAAATTTTCAGAGCTTTTGAAGAACATTCAAATCCCGGGCCGGATCGAAGGATTTTCGTTTTTAACAAAATTTAGATTTTTTATGAACAGTTAAAGATAGTTTTTTTCTCAAAAATTCAAAAAAAATTTTAAAACGCCGCCATTTTGTTGTTTTTGGAAAAAAAAAATTAAAAACTTCGATCCGGCCCGGGATTATTCAATTCTAAAACTAATTCTTTTTGTCCGATGGATTTTGGATGAATCCTTAAGGACCAATCGTGGTCACGGCAAAGTCCTTTTTTTGAGAAGGGGTCAAAACAAACAGCCATAACTTTGATAATTTTGAATTTTTTTCTTTTTTAAAATATGTGAAATTAAGTTTAAACATAAAATATTAATGCTGCTTTATTACTTTTTTGAAAAAAGAATTTTTACTACTAAAAAATTTTTTAAAATGATCAATTTTTTACGTCTCTGACTACACCTAACCCCTTAAGTTATTTAATTTGTGAAGTTATTTTATGTTTACGTATTTTTCAGAATTGGGAAAGAACGCGTGTATTTGAACAATATGTCAGAAACTTTAGGAAATATAGAGGAGAGGAGAGAGAGGGTGCGCGAAAGCAGCCGCGAACGCGAGCGAGAACAAGAGCGAGGAACGGATCGCGAACGTGAACTTCAAAGAGTTCTTGAATCAGAGGAAGAAAGAGAAAGAGAAAGGGAAGAAGAAAGGCAGCTGGAAAGAAGGCGTGACATAAAGCGAGAAGTGCAGCTAGAGATAGAAAGAGAGTTAACGAGACGGTTATTGAGACGGTTACAGAAAGAGAGAGTGACAGGCCGAGGGCAAAATAGAGAGGCGGCTTTAGCCAGAGACAGATCTCGGGAAAGGGCCAGACGGAGGTCAGAAGAAAGAAATGAAGAGAGAGCGGGGCGAGGAGAGAGAGCGAGGGAGAGATTGCTAGGGAGAGAGAGGGAGTTAGTTTACAGTCATCAAATTATACGGCAACAAGTAATGGATTTCGAGAATTTCGGAGCACTCCAATTGCAGGCCCAACTGCTGAGTTCGAGACTTAGAGTACAATATATTGGCATTCAATTTTTCTTACTCGTTGGATACAGTTGTTTAATTCAAAATTTCTACAATTATGTCTTCTTCTAGTGAACCAAGTTTTTTTAAAAGAGAAAAATCGGATGTTGAGCGTTTATTAGCCAATATTGGTATGTATCCAAAAACTGAATCGGAGAGAAAGATTATGGATCTCGTATTGAATGATCTCGACGAGGCGCACAAAATTTCAACAAAAGTTTATGGAATAAAACGGATGAAAGATGCTGATACGCCGACTGCCAAGGCAAGTCTTCAAACCAAATCAAATTCCATGAACAAGAAAAAGAAACGAGTTGTGAAACCTAAAGTGTTGGATACCGCTAATCCGGAGCCTCATTGTAGGGTGGTGTCTAAGGGAAAACGGGATAAAACTGAAAAAAGAAAGTTCCCTCTGTGCGTAAGCGAAAACGTAATCAATCCGATGCCAAAAGCAAAGCCTGGCGCTCAAAACTAGTCTTGCTACAAAATGATGCTAATCAAGGAAAGGGATAATAATGGATATGGGAAACTCAATATAAACAAACAAACAAACACACACAAACAAACATGGTAGATTTTTTCGTTTAATGGTCGGCAAGTGAAAACTTTTAAATAGAATTTTCTAAATTTATTATTTGTATACTATAATTGTAATAATGTTAATTTGGAATTAAAAGAGAGAAATTTATTTATATATGAATATAATGTCCGTCAAAATAGCAACGGTATGTTAGTGTGAAGTTAGCGACGGTCGCTGTTAACCTTAAATTGCACCTTCGATTTTTACATATTATATCTTGTGCATCTTTGTTTATTTATTCGTTACAACAAGTTTTAATACAAAAAAATTGTAAATATACGATGTTCATAGAAATAATCAAAATAGACAAACTTGGTGAACTTGCTCTTTAAACCTCGATGCGTTGCTATCGCGACCTCAGAATGCTTTAAACTCTTCAATTTAATAAAATTTGATTATTTCTATTTCATTTCTATTCATATTCAAAATATAATTTAATTCTTAATTTTTTGTGAAGGCAAAGAAACCTGTTGTGCTGTTATATGTTATAGTACTAACTAGAGAGCTGCATCAACATCGAAAAAGCCACATTCGAATAGACAATGCTGACAATGAGTGAATGAGTTGAAGAGCGAAGCCGAATTAATTAGAATGAGTGAGTGCTCTAGCATTGGACTCGAACGCACGATGTTCAAACACAAAAGAATGAATGAAAATAAGAATGTTGGTTTCGAATGCTTTCGAGTGGCAAAACAGTCTTTTTTGCTTTTGTTTTTTGTAGGATAGAATAGATAGAAGGACATGATTTAGCGCTACGAATGAAATGCTATAACATCGGCTTTGCCAAAGTTTCAATTCCGTTTTACGCTTCATTCATTCGATCTCTTTTCTTTAAATGCTGTGAGTCAACTCATACACATTTATTTAAATGTATGCTCACACTCACTCAATTCAATTCCATACGAGTCCACTCAATTTTTGTACGTGAGTGGAGTCGTGCAGCTCTCTAATATGTATGTACATATGTACATATGTTGCATATGACACACAATTTCGAAAATGGCGTGAGTCGCGCTTGCTGTTTCTTTTACTCGAATTGACTGCTCCATAGGGTAGGTTATTTTTGGTAAAGCAGCTACAACTGCGTGTTGGTTGGGTTTTCTTTAGGATGAAAAGAGAGAGAAGACATCGGCAGACGCATTTAGTCACACCCATAAGATTATGCGCCTCAAGAAAGAGTTTATTAGAGTTTGCTTTGAAAATTTTTGGAGGCATAATGCCAGCTGAATATTTGCGCGCACCATTAAAGTAGAGGGAAGGGATCAGCTGGATCGATGTTGGCTTCCATTGATGGTTTCGATGGTTTTCATACAAAACCAAAATTTTAAAGACGTTTATTAATACTAAAAACAAAAAAATACAAATTTTATTTCAAATACATTGAATTTAAATACGAAGGATATTTAGGAACATAATACGAGATCAAATTTCTCTTCTTGAGGATTTTCACATTTCAAATGATATCACCAGTGGCGTACCTAGGAAATTCAGCGCCCGGGGCAAAAAATGATTTGCCGCCCCCCTCTTGCTAAGCAAAATATTGATAACAGGCAAGATACAGCGTTATTGATCAATGCGATTTAAACATTGGATTTCGTTGCTATTTTTTTTCTTTTGGGTAGAAATTCTCCCATTTTTTGATAGAGATCAGAAACGTCTGCATGATAAAGGAATCAGTTTCACTCATGTTTTGCGACAACTGCGAATATTGACTGAAATATTGAGTGATTGGAGAATTGACTTGTGCGATCGAGCTATTGGAAAAGCAAAAGAAAAGTGTAACGAGTGGGGTCCGAGTATTGTCAAGAATTCGAAAAAAAGCGAAATATGCCGGAGGAAACATCTAAAAATGCTGAATTAAATTCGAAAGAAGAAATGCGACAATCATTGATTAAAATATTGGATAAACTATTAAGGGGAATTTCTACACGTTTCTCAAATTTGAAGAAATTCTAAGAAGTTTTTGGTTTCCTTGTGAAGTTGAAGAAATATTAGTAAACCTATACATCGCTTTGCGTATTTTCGAAGTTGCGTCTCCGATCAAAAAGCACTAATTTTCATTCTGCGTTGTTATATTTCGATGTTGCGTTGACCAGGAGTCGTTAATTTTTTTTAATACCTTTTTTTTCCCAAAAGGTGCCAGCACCGTTTGTTCTAATTGCGCTATGCTATCAAAACTGGAGAACTGCGTTTGTGCTTTTCAAAGTGCTCAATCAATTTTTTTGTGTAGGTTCTGATTATATATATGTATGTATTAAGGTAAGGAGGAGGCTGACAAATTGCTTACCTCGCACAACCAAGAGTTCACCAATGAACTTTTGCAACTGAAATTTAAAATCGCTAATTCTTCTTCACCTGTTTAACTGTGACCGCTTAAAAAACTACAAGGAACAAAACTTAGCCACCGAACGAATGTCCAAAGCGATGCTTTTGATTGGCGAAAGCAGTCTCACAGTGTCCCAAGCGGTAGCCGCGAATATCAATTGCTTCAAGGAAATGTACTTTACGTTAAATAAAAAAGCTAGTCAGACAGGAGACACTCAAGCCTCATCCAAAAGTTAATAATTTTAATTTTTTTGTCATTATTGATTTGTTGAATTTATTATTTTATTTTTACTGAATTAGTATCTTCTTGTGTTTTTAATCTATAACATGTTTTAAAAAAAAATGATATATTATTTTGCTTTATTTGCTATCTTTGATTTTTATATGTCTTGCTATAGAAAATCTTAATTCATTTTGCGTCGTGTTTTTTGAACGTATCCCCGACGCAAAGCGAGGTCAAGGTGTACTTCCCAAAGATAAAGATAAGCTTCTCAAAATAGAATAAAAATGTCAGAAATACATAGGCAATGAAGACTTGTTCAACGACATTCAAGACGTTCTAGTATTAAAAAGAGCAAAGAATAACGAAAAGAAATTTGGATTCTCGTCTTAACAACTTCTGTTATATGTATATTTCTTCATTGGGACAGGAAGCATACAAGACAATATCGACAGCTTTCCAAATATTGTTAACTTTTCCGGTTTTAGCTGCTTTCCTTGAAAGATCATTCAGCAAACTTAAACTGATTTAAACCTATTTAAGATTAACCAGATTGACAAATCTTGCAATTATATCGATCGAAAATAAAACTACTGCAATGTTGGATTGCGTGAATATAATATCCAGCTTTGAAGCGATTAACGCAAGAAAAGTTAGTTTGTTTCGAATTTCAATTTATGAAATATGAATTTAAAATTCGTTTTCAATACATATTAAAAAAAAAATTGTGTACAAACATTTTTCGAGTATAACTTTTTTACCTCACGGAACAGTAAAGATCATTTTGCCGCCCCCAAATCATTACGCTCGGGGCGACTGCCCCCTTCGCTACATGTCACATATGTACATCAAAACAGGCAATAAGAAATTAGAACTCGTTTGAATTCTTATTTAAAAATAGGAGTTTGTCGACCACATTCGGCTTCAGCGAACAACGTCGATTTGATATAATTTGGCCCGCCTTGCTGAACATTCTTTCTGACTTAAATGAACATTCATTCATGTAAGCATTTTAGCGAAATGGCGCCATTTTTGCGTTGCGCCAAATCGCTTTAGTATACATATGTATGTGTATGTACTTTGATCTACAAATGTAGATATGTATGTACATACATATATTCGAGTCTGCCCGAAACATATACATACTTACTTTTCAAATAATCGTCCATTATACCAACGCTCCGTTCCACCGCTTCGTTAACACCACCGCAATTTAAATTGTATATCTGATGAAAATAGCTACATTTAAAAATATATAATTTAATAAACTAATTTCCAAAAGTGATGGAAAAACCATCGATGGTTTTCAAAAATTATCGATGGTGCCATGATGGTTTTCCATGTCCAGCTCTAGCCGGTAATCATCTTTTGCAGCAGCATTTACAGCACTTTCTTCCTCTCTCCCCATAGTATAAAGAAAGAAAAAAAAAACAAATACAAACAGTGAAACTTCAATTCCGTTGCCGTTTTTTGTCCGCTCAGGGGAAAGATAACCCTAAGAGACAATAACTATAATAGAAAAAAAATTGAATGTAGCCGAGAAATTCTCCACTCAGGAAAGGCTTCCTCCCTCACATTCTTTTTATACCCTTCCAGAGGGAATTATAAA
>JAECWY010001565.1:0-86162 GCA_018151275.1 Drosophila prosaltans
AATTCGATATCGATTTATATCGAAATGGATTTCGAATTCGATATCGATATCGATATCGAAATGGATTTCGATATCGAAATGGATTTTGAATTCGAAATGGATTTCGATATCGAAATGGATTTCAATATCGAAATGGATTTCGATATCGAAATGGATTTCGAATTCGATATGGAGTTCGATATCGAAATGGATTTCGATATTGATATGGATTTCGATATCGAAATGGATTTCTATATGGATATCGAAATCGAAATGGATTTCGATATCGAAATGGATTTCGAATTCGATATGGATTTCGAATTCGAAATGGATTTCGAAATTGATATGGAATTCGATATCGAAATGGATTTCGAAATTATTATGCAATTCGATATCGAAATGGATTTCGAAATTGATAAGGAATTCGATATCGAAATGGATTTCGAAATCGATATGGATTTCGAATTCGAAATGGATTTCGAAATTGATATGGAATTCGATATCGAAATGGATTTCTATATGGATTTCGAAATCGAAATGGATTTCGAATTCGATATGGATTTCGAATTCGAAATGGATTTCAATATGGATTTCGAAATCAAAATGGATTTCGATATGGGTTTCGAAATCGAAATAGATTTCGATATCGAAATGGATTTCGAAATCGAAATGGATTTCGAATTCGATATGGATTTCGATTTCGAAATGGATTTCGAAATTGATATGGAATTCGATATCGAAATGGATTTCGAAATTGATATGGAATTCGATATCAAAATGGATTTCGATATCGAAATGGATTTCGAATACGATAAGGATTCCGGAATCGAAATAGATTCCGATATCGAATTAGATTTCGATATCGATAAGGATTTCGATATCGAAATGGATTTCGTTATCAAAATAGATTTCGTATTCGATATGGAATTGGATATCGAAATGGATTTCGATATCGAAATGGATTTTGAAATCGAAATGGATTTCGAAATCGAAATGGATTTCGATATCGAAATAGATTTCAAATTCGATATGGATTGCGATATCGATATGGATTTCGAATTCGAAATGGATTTCGAAATTGATATGGAATTCGACGTCAAAATGGATTTCGATATGGATTTTGAATTTGATAAGGATTTCGATGTCGGAATAGATTTCGAATTCGAAATGGATTTCGAATTCGATATGGAATTCAATATCGAAATGGATTTCGATATCGAAATGGATTTCGAAATTTATATCGAAATTGATATCGAAATTGATATGGAATTCGATATCGAAATGGATTGCTATATGGATTTTGAATTCGATAATGATTTCGATGGTGAAATAGATTTGGAATTTGAAATGGATTTCGAATTCGATATGGAATTCGATATCGACATTGATTTCGATATCGAAATGGATTCCGATTTCGAAAGGGATTTTGAATTCGAAATGGAATTCGATATCGAAATGGAAATCGATATCGAAATGGATTTCGATTTCGAAGTGGATTTTGAATTCGAAATGGAATTCGATATCGAAATGGAAATCGATATCGAAATGGATTTCGAAATTGATATGGAATTCGATATCGAAATGGATTTCTATATGGATTTCGAAATCGAAATGGATTCCGATTTCGAAATGGATTTTGTATTCGAAATGGAATTCGATATCGAAATGGAAATCGATATCGAAATGGAAATCGATATCGAAATGGATTTCGAATTCGATATGGATTTCGAATTCGAAATGGATTTCGAAATTGATATGGAATTCGATATCGAAATGGATTTCGAAATTATTATGCAATTCGATATCGAAATGGAAATCGATATCGAAATGGATTTCGATATCGAAATGGATTTCGAATTCGATATGGATTTTGAATTCGAAATGGAATTCGATATCGAAATGTAAATCGATACCGAAATGGATTTCGAATTCGATATGGATTTCGAAATTGATATGGAATTCGATATCGAAATGAATTTCGTTATGGAATTCGAAATCGAAATGGATTTTGATATCGAAAGGGATTTCGAATTCGAAATGGATTTCGAAATTGATATGGAATTCGATATCGAAATGGATTTTTCGATATGGATTTCGAAATCAAAATGGATTTCGAAATCGAAATGGATTTCGATATCGATATGGATTTCGATTTCGAAATCCATTTCGAAATCGATATTTCGAAATTCGATAATCGACATTTCGATTTCGAAATCCATTATTCGAAATCCATTTCGAAATATCGAATTTCCATCGAAATCAATTTCGATTAAATCCATTTCGAATTTCGAAATTCGAAAATTTCGAATTTCGAAATCCATTTCGAATTCGAAATCCATCGAATTCGATTTCGAAATCCATTTCGAATTCGAAATCCATATCGAAATCCATTTCGATATCGAATTCCATATCAATTTCGAAATCCATATCGAATTCGAAATCCATTTCGATATCGAAATCCATTTCGATATCGAAATCCATTTCGATATCGAATTCCATATCGAATTCCATTTCGATTTCGAAATCCATTTCGATATCGAAATCCATTTCGATATCGAAATCCATTTCGAATTCGAAATCCATTTCGAAATCGAAATCCATTTCGATATCGAAATCCATATCGATATCGAAATCCATATCGAATTCGAAATCCATTTCGATTTCGAAATCCATTTCGATTTCGAAATCCATATAGAAATCCATTTCGATATCGAATTCCATATCAATTTCGAAATCCATTTCGAAATCGAAATCCATTTCGATATCGAAATCCATTTCGATATCGAATTCCATTTCGAATTCGAAATCCATTTCGAAATCGAAATCCATTTCGATATCGAAATCCATTTCGAATTCGAAATCCATTTCGATATCGAAATCCATATCGAATTCGAAATCCATTTCGGTATCGAAATCCATTTCGATTTCGAAATCCATATAGAAATCCATTTCGATATCGAATTCCATATCAATTTCGAAATCCATTTCGATATCGAAATCCATTTCGATATGGAATTCGATATTGAAATGGATTTCGAAATTGAAATGTATTTCGATATCGAAATGGATTTCGAATTCGATATCGATTTCGAATTCGAAATTTATTTCGAAATCGAAATCCATATCGAATTCGAAATCCATATCGATATCGAAATCCATATCGAATTCGAAACCCATTTCGATATCGAAATCCATATCGAATTCGAAATCCATTTCGATATCGAAATCCATTTCGATTTCGAAATCCATTTCGATATCGAAATCCATTTCGATTTCGAATTCCATATCGAAATCCATTTCGATATCGAATTCCATATCAATTTCGAAATAAATTTCGAATTCGAAATCCATATCGAATTCGAAATCCATTTCGATATCGAAATACATTTCGATTTCGAAATCCATATAGAAATCCATTTCAATATCGAATTCCATATCAATTTCGAAATCCATATCGAAATTCATTTCGATATCGAATTCCATATCAATTTCGAAAACCATATCGAATTCGAAATCCATTTCGATATCGATTTCCATTTCGATATCGAAATCCATTTCGATATCGAAATCCATTTCGAATTCGAAATCCATTTCGAAATCGGAATCCATTTCGATATCGAAATCCATTTCGAATATCGAAATCCATATCGATATCGAAATCCATATCGAATTCGAAATCCATTTCGATATCGAAATCCATTTCGATTTCGAAATCCATATCGAAATCCATTTCGATATCGAATTCCATATCAATTTCGAAATCCATTTCGAAATCGAAATCCATTTCGATATCGATTTCCATTTCGATATCGATTTCCATTTCGAATTCAAAATCCATTTCGAAATCGAAATCCATTTCGATATCGATTTCCATTTCGATATCGAATTCCATTTCGAATTCAAAATCCATTTCGAAATCGGAATCCATTTCGATATCGAAATTTCGAATTCGAAATCCATATCGATATCGAAATCCATATCGAATTCGAAATCCATTTCGGTATCGAAATCCATTTCGATTTCGAAATCCATATAGAAATCCATTTCGATATCGAATTCCATATCAATTTCGAAATCCATTTCGAAATCGGAATCCATTTCGATATCGAAATCCATTTCGATATCGAATTCCATATCGAATTCGAAATCCATTTCGAATTCGAAATCCCTTTCGAATTCAAAATCCATATTGAAATCCATTTTGACGTCGAATTCCATATCAATTTCGAAATCCATTTCGAATTCGAATTCGAAATCCATATCGATATCGAAATCCATATCGATATCGAAATCCATTTCGATATCGAAATCCATTTCGATATCGAAATCCATTTCGATTTCGAAATCCATTTCGATTTCGAAATCCATTTCGATTTCGAAGTCCATATCGAATTCGAAATCCATTTCAAATTCCAAATCTATTTCACCATCGAAATCTTTATCGATATCAAAATCCATATAGAAATCCATTTCGATATCGAATTCCATATCGAATTCGAAATCCATTTCGAATTCGAAATCTATTCCGACATCGAAATTCTTATCGAATTCAAAATCCATATCGAAATCCATTTTGACGTCGAATTCCATATCAATTTCGAAATCCATTTCGAATTCGAAATCCATTTCAATATCGAATTCCATATCAATTTCGAAATCCATTTCGAATTCGAAATCCATTTCGATATAGAAATCCATTTCGACTTCGAATTCCATATCGAAATTCATTTCGATATCGAAATGGATTTCGAATTCGAAATTTATTTCGAAATTGAAATGCAATTCGAAATCGATATGGATTTCGATATGGAAATGGATTTCTGTATGGATATCGAAATCGAAATGGATTTCGATATCGAAATGGATTTCGAATTCGATATGGATTTCGAATTCGATATGGATTTCGAATTCGAAATGGATTTCGAAATTGATATGGAATTCGATATCGAAATGGATTTCGATATGGGTTTCGAAATCGAAATGGATTTCGATATCGAAATGGATTTCGAAATCGAAATGGATTTCGAAATTGATATGGAATTCGATATCGAAATGGATTTCGACATCGAAATGGATTTCGAATTCGAAATGGATTTCGAAATCGAAATGCATTTCGAAATCGATATGGATTTCGAATTCGAAATGGATTTCGAAATTGATATGGAATTCGATATCGAAATGGATTTCTATATGGATTTCGAAATCGAAATGGATTTCGATATCGAAATGGATTTCGAATTCGATATGGATTTCGAATTCGAAATGGATTTCGAAATTGATATGGAATTCGATATCGAAATGGATTTCGATATGGATTTCGAAATCGAAATGGATTTCGATATGGGTTTCGAAATCGAAATGGATTTCTAAATGGGTTTCGAAATCGAAATGGATTTTGATATCGAAATAAATTTCGAATTCGATATGGATTTCGATATCGAAATGGATTTCGAAATTGATATGGAATTCGATATCAAAATGGATTTCGATATGGGTTTCGAAATCGAAATGGATTTCGATATCGAAATGGATTTCGAAATCGAAATGGATTTCGAAATTGATATGGAATTCGATATCGAAATGGATTTCGACATCGAAATGGATTTCGAATTCGAAATGGATTTCGAAATTGAAATGCATTTCGAAATCGATATGGATTTCGAATTCGAAATGGATTTCGAAATTGATATGGAATTCGATATCGAAATGGATTTCTATATGGATTTCGAAATCGAAATGGATTTCGATATCGAAATGGATTTCGAATTCGATATGGATTTCGAATTCGAAATGGATTTCGAAATTGATATGGAATTCGATATCGAAATGGATTTCGATATGGGTTTCGAAATCGAAATGGATTTCGATATGGGTTTCGAAATCGAAATGGATTTCGATATGGGTTTCGAAATCGAAATGGATTTCGAAATGGGTTTCGAAATCGAAATGGATTTTTATATCGAAATAGATTTCGAATTCGATATGGATTTTGATATCGAAATGGATTTCGAATTCGATAAGGATTTCGATATCGAAATGGATTTCGAATACGTTAAGGATTTCGATATCGAAATAGATTCCGATATCGAATTAGATTTCGATATCGATAAGGATTTCGATATCGAAATGGATTTCGTTATCAAAATGGATTTCGAATTCGATATGGAATTCGATATCGAAATGAATTTCGATATCGATATGAATTTCGATATCGAAATGGATTTCGAAATTGAAATGCAATTCGAAATCGATATGGATTTCGATATCGATATGGATTTCGATATCGAAATGGATTTCGAATTCGATAAGGATTTCGATATCGAAATGGATTTCGATATCGAAATGGATTTCGAATTCGATATGGATTTCGATATCGAAATGGACTTCGAAATCGAAATGGATTTCGATATCGAAATGGATTTCGAAATCGAAATGGATTTCGATATCGAAATGGATTTCGAATTCGATATGGATTTCGAAATCGAAATGGATTTCGATTTCAGAATGGATTTCGATATCGAAATGGATTTCGATATCGAAATGGATTTCGATATCGAAATGGATTTCGATATCGAAATGGATTTCGATATCGAAATGGATTTCGATATCGAAATGGATTTCGAATTCGATATGGATTTCGATATCGAAATGAATTTCGATATCGATATGGATTTCGATATCGAAATGATTTCGAAATGCAATTCGAAATCGATATGGACTTCGAAATCGAAATGGATTTCGATATCGAAATGGATTTCGAATTCGATATGGAATTCGACTACAAAATGGAATTCGATATGGATTTTGAATTCGATAATGATTTCGATGTCGAAATGGATTTCGATATCGAAATGGATTTCGAATTCGATATGGATTTCGATATCGAAATGGATTTCGATATCGAAATGGATTTCGATATCGAAATGGATTTCGAATTCGAAATGGAATTTCGATTTCGAAATGGATTTCGATATCGAAATGGATTTCGATTTCGAAATGGATTTCGAATTCGAAATGGATTTCGATATCAAATTGGATTTCGATATGGATTTCGATTTCGAAATGGATTTCGATTTCGAAATGGATTTCGAATTCGAAATGGATTTCGAATTCGATATGGAATTCGATATCGAAATGGATTTCGAATATCGAAATGGATTTCGATATCGAAATGGATTTTCGAATTCGAAATGGAATTTCGATATCGAAATGGATTTCGATATCGAATTCGATTTCGAATTAAATGGATTTCGATATCGATTTCGAATTCGATAATTTCGATATCGAATTTCGATATCGAAATGGATTTTCGAATATCGAAATGGATTTCGATATCGAAATGGATTTCCGATATCGAAATGGATTTTCGATATCGAAATGGATTTCGATATCGATTTCGAAATCGATATGGATTTCGATATCGAAATGGATTTTCGATATCGAAATGGATTTTTCGATATCGAATATCGAAATGGATTTCGATATCGAAATGGATTTCGAATTCGATATGGATTTCGATTCGATATCGAAATGGATTTCGATATCGAAATGGTTAATTTCGGATATCGAAATTGATTTCGAAATCGATATGGATTTCGATTTCGATATGGATTTCGAATTTCGAAATGGATTTCGATATCGAAATGGATTTCGAATTCGATATCGAATTTCGATTTCGAAATGGATTTCGAAATTCGATATTGGAATTCGATATCGAAATGGATTTCGTATTCGATTTGGATATCAATTTCGAAATGGATTTCGATATCGAAATGGATTTCGATATCGAAATGGATTTCGAATTCGAAATGGATTTCGAAATCGATTTCGATTTCGAATTCGATATCGATTTCGAAATCGATTTCGAATTCGAAATGGATTTCGATATCGAAATGGATTTCGAAATCGAAATGGATTTCGATATCGAAATGGATTTCGATATCGAAATGGATTTTCAATATCGAAATGGATTTCGATATCGAAATGGATTTCGATTTCGATATGGATTTCGAATATCGAAATGGATTTCGAATTCGAAATGGATTTCGATATCGAAATGGATTTCGATATCGAAATGGATTTCGATATCGAAATGGATTTCGATATGGAATTCGATTTCGAAATGGATTTCGATATCGAAATGGATTTCGAATTCGAAATGGATTTCGAATTCGATATGGATTTCGATATCGAAATGGATTTCGATATCTCAAATGGATTTCGAAATCGAAATGGATTTCGAAATCGAAATGGATTTCGATATCGAAATGGATTTTGAATTCGATATAAATTTCGATATCGAAATGGATTTCGATATCGAAATGGATTTCGAATTCGAAATGGATTTCGATATCGAAATGGATTTCGATATCGAAATGGATTTCGATTTCGAAATGGATTTCGAAATCGATATGGATTTCGATATCGAAATGGATTTCGTATATGGATTTCGATATCGATAAGGATTTCGATATTCGAAATGGATTTCGAATTCGAAATGGATTTCGATATTCGAAATGGATTTCGAAATCGAAATGGATTTCGATATCGAAATGGATTTCGATATCGAAATGGATTTCGATATCGAAATGGATTTCGAAATTCGATATGGATTTCGAAATCGATATGGATTTCGAATTCGAAATGGATTTCGAATATCGAAATGGATTTCGATATCGAAATGGATTTTTCGAAATCGAAATGGATTTCGAAATTCGAAATGGATTTCGATATCGAAATGGATTTCGGATATCGAAATGGATTTCGAATTCGATATGGATTTCGATATCGAAATTTCTATATCGATTTCGAATAAATGGATTTCGATATCGAAATGGATTTCGAATTCGATATGGATTTCGATATCGAAATGGATTTCGAAATTTGATATTGGATTTCGATATCGAAATGGATTTCGAAATTGAAATGGATTTCGATATCGAAATGGATTTCGATATCGAAATGGATTTCGAATATCGAAATGGATTTCGAAATCGAAATGGATTTCGATATCGAAATGGATTTCGATATCGAAATGGATTTCGATTTCGAAATGGATTTCGATATCGAAATGGATTTCGATATGGATTTCGAAATCGAAATGGATTTCGATATCGAAATGGATTTCGATATCGAAATGGATTTCGAATTCGATATGGATTTCGAAATCGATATGGATTTCGATATTCGAAATGGATTTCGATATCGAAATGGATTTCGATATCGAAATGGATTTCGAATTCGAAATGGATTTCGATATCGAAATGGATTTCGATATCGAAATGGATTTCGATATCGAAATGGATTTCGAAATCGAAATGGATTTCGATATCGAAATGGATTTCGAATTCGATATGGATTTCGAATTCGAAATGGATTTCGATATCGATATGGAATTCGATATCGAAATGGATTTCGAAATCGAAATGGATTTCGATATCGAAATGGATTTCGAATTCGATATGGATTTCGAATTCGAAATGGATTTCGAAATTGATATGGAATTCGATATCGAAATGGATTTCTATATGGATTTCGAAATCGAAATGGATTTCGATATCGAAATGGATTTCGAAATCGAAATGGATTTCGAATATCGATATGGATTTCGAATTCGATATGGATTTCGAATTCGAAATGAATTTCGAAATTGATATGGATTTCGATATCGAAATGGATTTCGAAATCGATATGGATTTCGAAATCGAAATGGATTTCGATATCGAAATGGATTTCGAATATCGAAATGGATTTCGAAATCATTTCGATATCGAATTTCGAATTCCGAAATGGATTTCGATATTCGAAATGGATTTCGATATCGAAATGGATTTCGATATTCGAAATGGATTTCGATATCGAAATGGATTTCGATATCGAAATGGATTTCGATATCGATATGGAATTTCGATATCGAAATGGATTTCGAAATCGAAATGGATTTCGATATCGAAATGGATTTCGAAATCGAAATGGATTTCGATATCGAAATGGATTTTCGAATTTCGAAATGGAATTTCGATATTCGAATATGGATTTCGATATCGAAATGGATTTCGATATCGATATGGATTTCGATATCGAAATGGATTTCGAAATCGAAATGGAATTTCGATATCGAAATGGTTTCGATATGGATTTCGATATCGAAATGGATTTCGATATCGAAATGGATTTCGAAATTGATATGGATTTCGATATCGAAATGGATTTCGATGGTTTCGAAATCGAAATGGATTTCGAAATATTTATATCGATATGGATTTCGAATATCGAAATGGATTTCGATATTGATATGGAATTCGATATCGAAATGGATTTCGATATCGAAATGGATTTCGAATTCGAAATGGATTTCGAATATCGAAATGGATTTCGATATCGAAATGGATTTCGATTTCGAAATGGATTTCGATATCGAAATGGATTTCGAAATCGAAATGGATTTCGATATCGAAATGGATTTCGATATCGATAATTTCGAAATTGGATTTCGATATTCGAAATGGATTTCGAATTAAATGGATTTCGATATCGAAATTTTTAAATGGATTTCGAAATCGAAATGGATTTCGATATTCGAAATGGATTTCGAATTCGAAATGGATTTCGATATCGAAATGGATTTCGATATCGAAATGGATTTCGAAATCGAATTCGATATGGATTTCGAAATCGAAATGGATTTCGATATCGAAATGGATTTCGATATTCGAAATGGATTTCGATATCGAAATGGATTTCGAAATCGAAATGGATTTCGATATCGAAATGGATTTCGATATCGAAATGGATTTCGAATTCGATATGGATTTCGAATTCGAAATGGGATTTCGATATCGATATGGATTTCGATATCGAAATGGATTTCGATATCGAAATGGATTTCGATATCGAAATGGATTTCGAAATCGAAATGGATTTCGAATTCGATATGGAATTCGATATCGAAATGGATTTCTATATGGATTTCGAATATCGAAATGGATTTCGATATCGAAATGGATTTCGATATGGATTTCGATATCGGAAATGGATTTCGATATCGAAATGGATTTCGATATCCGAAATGGATTTCGAATTCGATATGGATTTCGATATCGAAATGGATTTCGATATCGAAATGGATTTCGATATCGAAATGGATTTCGATATCGAAATGGATTTCGAAATCGAAATGGATTTCGATATCGAAAATGGATTTCGATATATGGATTTCGATATCGAAATGGATTTCGATATCGAAATGGATTTCGAAATCGAAATGGATTTCGATATCGAAATGGATTTCGATTTCGAAATGGATTTCGATATCGAAATGGATTTCGATATCGATATGGATTTCGATTTCGAAATGGATTTCGATATCGAAATGGATTTCGAAATTCGAAATGGATTTCGAAATTTCGAAATTCGAAATGGAATATCGAAATGGATTTCGATATCGAAATGGATTTCGAATTCGAAATGGATTTCGAAATTCGATATGGATTTCGATATCGAAATGGATTTCGATATCGAAATGGATTTTCGAAAATGGTTTCTATGGATTTCGAAATCGAAATGGATTTCGGATTTCGAAATGGATTTCGATATCGAAATGGATTTCGAATTCGAAATGGATTTTCGATATCGAAATGGATTTCGAAATCGAAATGGATTTCGATATATTTCGAAATCGAAATGGAATTTCGAAATCGAATTTCGGATTTGGATTTCGATATCGAATTCGATATCGAAATGGTTTTTTGAATTTCGATAATGGATTTCGAAATTCGAAATGGATTTCGAATTCGAAATGGATTTCGATATCGAAATGGATTTCGAAATCGAAATGGATTTATCGAAATGGATTTCGAATTCGAAATGGATTTCGAAATCGAAATGGATTTCGATATCGAAATGGATTTCGATATCGAAATGGATTTCGATATCGATTTCGATATTCGAAATCGAAATGGATTTCGAATATCGAAATGGATTTCGATATCGAAATGGATTTCGATATCGAAATGGATTTCGATATCGAAATGGATTTCGAATTCGATATGGATTTCGATATCGAAATGGATTTCGATATCGAAATGGATTTCGATATCGAAATGGATTTCGATATCGATATGGAATTCGAAATCGATTTCGAAATCGAAATGGATTTCGATATCGAAATGGATTTCGAATTCGATATGGGATTTCGATATCGATATGGATTTCGATATCGAAATGGATTTCGATATCGATGGATTTCGATATCGAAATGGATTTCTATATCGAAATGGATTTCGATATCGAAATGGATTTCGAATTCGATATGGATTTCGATATCGAAATGGATTTCGAAATCGAAATGGATTTCGATATCGAAATGGATTTCGATATCGAAATGGATTTCGAAATGGTTTTCGATATCGAAATGGATTTCGATATCGAAATGGATTTCGATATTCGAAATGGATTTCGATATTCGAAATGGATTTCGATATTCGAAATGGATTTCGATATCGAAATGGATTTCGATATCGAAATGGATTTCGAATTCGAAATGGATTTCGAAATCGAAATTCGATTTCGATTTCGAAATGGATTTTGAATTCGAAATGGATTTCGATATCGAAATGGATTTCGATATTTCGATATCGTGAATTTCGAATTCGAAATGGATTTCGAAATTGATATGGAATTCGATATCGAAATGGATTTCGATATGGATTTCGAAATCGAAATGGATATCGATATCGAAATCAATTTCGAAATCGAAATGCAATTCGAAATCGATATGAATTTCGATATCGAAATGAATTTCGAAATCGAAATGCAATTCGAAATCGATATGAATTTCGATATCAAAATGGATTTCGAAATCCGAAATGGATTTCGATTCGAATTCGAAATGGATTTCGATATCGAAATGGATTTCGATATCGAAATGGATTTCGAATTCGAAATGGATTTCGATATCGAAATGGATTTCGATATTCGAAATGGATTTCGATATCGAAATGGATTTCGATATCGAAATGGATTTCGATATCGAAATGAATTTTAATCGAATTTGGATTTCGATATGGATTTCGATATCGAAATGGATTTCGAAATCGAAATGGATTTCGATATCGAAATGGATTTCGATATCGAAATGGATTTCGAAATTGAAATGGATTTCGATATCGAAATGGATTTCGATATCGAAATGGATTTCGATATCGAAATGGATTTCGAAATTCGATATGGATTTCGATATCGAAATATGGATTTCGATATTCGATATGGATTTCGATATCGAAATGGATTTCGATTTCGATATGGATTTTCGATATCGAAATGGATTTCGAATTCGAAATGGATTTCGATATCGAAATGGATTTCGAATATCGAAATGGATTTCGATATCCGAAATGGATTTCGAATATCGATATGGATTTCGATATCGAAATGGATTTCGAAATCGAAATGGATTTCGATATCGAAATGGATTTCGAATTCGATATGGATTTCGAATATCGAAATGGATTTCGAATTCTAAATTTCGATATCGAAATGGATTTCGATATCGAAATGGATTTCGAATTCGAAATGGATTTCGATATCGAAATGGATTTCGATGGATTTCGAATTCGATATGGATTTCGAAAATTCGATATCGAAATGGATTTCGATATATCGAAATGGATTTCGATATCGAAATGGATTTCGAATATCGAAATGGATTTCGATATCGAATGGATTTCGAATTCGAAATGGATTTCGATTTCGAAATCGAAATGGATTTCGATATTCGAAATGGATTTCGAATTCGAATTCGATATTTCGATATGGATTTCGAAATTGATATGGAATTCGATATCGAAATGGATTTCTTGATTTCGAAATCGGAAATGGATTTCGATATCGAAATGGATTTCGAAATCGAAATGGATTTCGAATTCGATATGGATTTCGATATCGAAATGAAATCGAAATTTCGAGAATTCGATATGGATTTCGAAATTCGAAATGGATTTCGAATTCGAAATGGAATTTCGATATCGAAATGGATTTCGATATTCGAAATGGATTTCGAAATCGAAATTTCGATATCGAAATGGATTTCGATATGGATTTCGATATCGAAATGGATTTCGAATTCGAAATATGAATTTTCGAAATGGATTTCGAAATCGATATGGATTTCGATATCGAAATGGATTTCCATATGGATTTCGAAATCGAAATGGATTTCGATATCGAAATGGATTTCGAATTCGAAATGGATTTCGAATATCGATATGGATTTCGAATTCGAAATGGATTTCGAAATCGATTTCGATATCGAAATGGATTTCGATATCGAAATGGATTTCGATATCGAAATGGATTTCGAAATCGATATCGAATTCGAAATGGATTTCGAATATCGAAATGGATTTCGAAATCGATATCGAATTTCGATATCGAAATGGATTTCGAATTTGATATGGATTTCGATATCGAAATGGATTTCGATATGGATTTCGATATCGAAATGGATTTCGATATCGAAATGGATTTCGATATCGAAATGGATTTCGATATGAATTTCGATATCGAAATGGATTTATGGATTTCGATATAGATTTCGATATCGGAAATGGATTTCGAATATCGAAATGGATTTCGAATTCCGAGTAGATTTCGATATCGAAATGGATTTCGAATATCGAAATGGATTTCGATATCGAAATGGATTTCGATATCGAAATGGATTTCGAAATCGAAATGGATTTCGAATTCGAAATGGATTTCGATATCGATATGGATTTCGATATCGAAATGGATTTCGAAATCGAAATGGATTTCGATTTCGATATGGATTTCGATATCGAAATTGGTTTTTCGATTTCGAATTCGGTTTCAGATTTCGAAATGGATTTCGAAATATCGAAATGGGATTTCGATATCGAAATAGGATTTCGAATATCGAAATGGATTTCGAAATCGAATATGGATTTCGATATTCGAAATCGATTTCAATTTCGAAATGGATTTCGATATCGAAATGGATTTCGAAATGGATTTCGATTTCGAAATCGATATGGGATTTCGATATCGGAAATGGATTTCGATATCGAAATGGATTTCGATATCGAAATGGATTTCGAATATCGAAATGGATTTCGATAAATTCGAAATGGATTTCGAAATTCATATGGAATTCGATATCGAATATGGATTTCGATATCGAAATTTCGAAATCGAAATGGATTTCGATATCGAAATGGATTTCGAATTCGATATGGATTTCGATATCGAAATGGATTTCGATATCGATATATGGATTTCGATATCGAAATGGATTTCGATATCCGAAATGGATTATCGATTTCGAATTCGATATGGATTTCGATATCGGATATGGATTTCGTTTATGGATTTCGATATCGAAATGGATTTCGATATCGAAATGGATTTCGAATATCGAAATGGATTTCGATATTCGATATGGATTTCGGATATCGAAATGGATTTCGAATATCGATATGGATTTCGAAATCGAAATGGATTTCGAAATTGAAATGGATTTCGAAATCGAAATGGATTTCGATTTTCGAAATGGATTTCGAAATCGAAATGGATTTCGATGGTTTCGAATATCGAAATGGATTTCGATATCGATATGGATTTCGAATTCGAAATGGATTTCGATATCGAAATGGATTTCGATATCGAAATGGATTTCGAAATCGAAATGGATTTCGAATTCGATATGGATTTCGATATCGAAATGGATTTCGATATCGAAATGGATTTCGAATTCGAAATGGATTTCGAATTCGAAATGGATTTCGAAATTGATATGGAATTCGATATCGAAATGGATTTCGATATGGATTTCGAAATCGAAATGGATTTCGATATCGAAATGGATTTCGAATTCGAAATGGATTTCGATATCGAAATGGATTTCGATATCGATATCCGATTTCGATATGGATTTCGATATCGAAATGGATTTCGTTTATGGATTTCGAAATCGAAATGGATTTCGATATCGAAATGGATTTCGAATTCGAAATGGATTTCGAAATTGATATGGATTTCGAAATCGAAATGGATTTTCGATATCGAAATGGATTTCGAAATCGAAATGGATTTCGATATCGAAATGGATTTCGATATCGAAATGGATTTCGAATTCGATATGGATTTCGATATCGAAATGGATTTCGGAAATTGATATGGATTTCGATATCGAAATGGATTTCGATATGGATTTCGATTTCGATATCGAAATGGATTTCGATATCGAAAATGGATTTCGAATATCGATATGATGGATTTCGAAATCTGATATGGAATTTCGAATATCGAAATGGATTTCTATGGATATCGATATGGATTTCGAATTCAATTTCATTATGGATTTCGAAATTCGAAATGGATTTCGATATCGAAATGGATTTCGATATCGAAATGGATTTCGATATCGAAATGGATTTTCGAAATCGAAATGGATTTCGATAATTCGAAATGGATTTCGAAATTCGAAATATGGATTTCGATATCGAAATGTTTCGATTTCGATATCGAAATGGATTTCGAATTCGAAATGGATTTCGATATCGAAATGGATTTCGAAATCGAAATGGATTTCGAAATCGAAATGGATTTCGAATTCGATATGGATTTTTTCGATATTTCGAAATATCATGGAAATTCGATATCGAAATGGATTTCGATATAGATTTCGAAAATGGATTTCGAAATATATGGATTTGATTTCGATATCGAAATGGATTTCGATATTCGAAGTATAATGGATTTCGATATCGAAATGGATTTCGAAAT
This sequence comes from Drosophila prosaltans, assembly GCA_018151275.1. Classification (NCBI taxonomy): domain Eukaryota; kingdom Metazoa; phylum Arthropoda; class Insecta; order Diptera; family Drosophilidae; genus Drosophila; species Drosophila prosaltans. The sequence continues at coordinate 16,783 of JAECWY010001565.1, forward strand.
TCGATAATGGATTTCGAAATCGAAATGGATTTCGATATCGAATGGATTTCAATATCGAAATGGATTTCGATCGATTTCGAAATCGATATGGATTTCGAATTCGAAATGGATTTCGAAATCGAAATGAATTTCGATATCGAAATGGATTTCGAAATTATGGAATTCGATATCGAAATGGATTTCGAAATCGATATGGATTTCGAAATCGATGATATGGATTTCGATATCGAAATCGATTTCGAAATGGATTTCGATATCGAAATGGATTTCGAATTCGAAATGGATTTCGATATCGAAATGGATTTCGATATCGAAATGGATTTCGATATCGAAATGGATTTCGATATCGAAATGGATTTCGAAATCGAAATGGATTTCGATATCGAAATGGATTTCGATATCGAAATGGATTTCGATATCGAAATGGATTTCGATATCGAAATGGATTTCGATATCGAAATGGATTTCGATATCGAAATGGATTTCGATATCGAAATGGATTTCGATATCGAAATGGATTTCGATATCGAAATGGATTTCGATATCGAAATGGATTTCGAAATCGAAATGGATTTCGATATCGAAATGGATTTCGAATTCGAAATGGATTTCGATATCGAAATGGATTTCGATATTCGAAATGGATTTCGATATCGAAATGGATTTCGATATTCGAAATGGATTTCGAAATCGAAATGGATTTCGATATCGAAATGGATTTCGAATATCGAAATGGATTTCGAAATCGAAATGGATTTCGATATCGAAATGGATTTCGATATCGAAATGGATTTCGATATCGAAATGGATTTCGATATCGAAATGGATTTTTCGATATCGAAATGGATTTCGAATTCGAAATGGATTTCGAAATCGAAATGGATTTCGATATCGAAATGGATTTCGATATCGAAATGGATTTCGATATCGAAATGGATTTTTCGAAATCGAAATGGATTTCGAATATCGAAATGGATTTCGAATATCGAAATGGATTTCGAAATCGAAATGGATTTCGAAATCGAAATGGATTTCGATATCGAAATGGATTTCGAAATCGAAATGGATTTCGATATCGAAATGGATTTCGATTTCGAAATGGATTTCGATTTCGAAATGGATTTCGATATCGAAATGGATTTCGATATCGAAATGGATTTCGAAATCGAAATGGATTTCGATATCGAAATGGATTTCGAATTCGAAATGGATTTCGATATCGATATTGGATTTCGATATGGATTTCGATATCGAAATGGATTTCGAATTCGAAATGGATTTCGATATCGAAATGGATTTCGATATCGAAATGGATTTCGAAATGGATTTCGATATCGAAATGGATTTCGAAATCGAAATGGATTTCGAAATCGAAATGGATTTCGATATCGAAATGGATTTCGATATCGAAATGGATTTCGATATCGAAATGGATTTCGAAATCGAAATGGATTTCGATATCGAAATGGATTTCGATATTCGAAATGGATTTCGAATATCGAAATGGATTTCGATATCGAAATGGATTTCGAAATCGAAATGGATTTCGATATCGAAATGGATTTCGAATATCGAAATGGATTTCGATATCGAAATGGATTTCGATATCGAAATGGATTTCGATATCGAAATGGATTTCGAAATCGATATGGATTTCGATATCGAAATGGATTTCGATATCGAAATGGATTTCGAAATCGAAATGGATTTCGATATCGAAATGGATTTCGATATCGAAATGGATTTCGAAATCGAAATGGATTTCGATATCGAAATGGATTTCGAATTCGAAATGGATTTCGATATTCGAAATGGATTTCGAAATCGAAATGGATTTCGATATCGAAATGGATTTCGATATCGATATGGATTTCGATATCGAAATGGATTTCGATATCGAAATGGATTTCGAATATCGAAATGGATTTCGAATATCGAAATGGATTTCGATATTCGAAATGGATTTCGAAATCGAAATGGATTTCGAATATCGAAATGGATTTTCGAAATCGAAATGGATTTCGATATCGAAATGGATTTCGATATCGAAATGGATTTCGATATTCGAAATGGATTTCGAATATCGAAATGGATTTCGAATATCGAAATGGATTTCGATATCGAAATGGATTTCGATATCGAAATGGATTTCGATATCGAAATGGATTTCGAATATCGAAATGGATTTCGAAATCGAATATGGATTTCGATATCGAAATGGATTTCGAAATCGAAATGGATTTCGATATCGAAATGGATTTCGAATTCGATATGGATTTCGATATCGAAATGGATTTCGAATTCGATATGGATTTCGATATCGAAATGGATTTCGATATCGAAATGGATTTCGATATCGAAATGGATTTCGAATTCGAAATGGATTTCGATATCGAAATGGATTTCGATATCGAAATGGATTTCGATATGGATTTCGAATTCGAAATGGATTTCGAATATCGAATATGGATTTCGATATCGAAATGGATTTCGATATCGAAATGGATTTCGAAATCGAAATGGATTTCGATATCGAAATGGATTTCGATATCGAAATGGATTTCGAATATCGAAATGGATTTCGATATCGAAATGGATTTCGAAATTCGAAATGGATTTCGATATCGAAATGGATTTCGATATCGAAATGGATTTTCGATATGGATTTCGAAATTTCGAAATGGATTTCGATATCGAAAATATTTCGAAATGGATTTCGAATTCGAAATGGATTTCGAATTCGAAATGGATTTCGATATCGAAATGGATTTCGAAATCGAAATGGATTTCGATATCGAAATGGATTTCGATATCGAAATGGATTTCGAATATCGAAATGGATTTCGAAATTCGAAATGGATTTCGATATCGAAATGGATTTCGATATCGAAATGGATTTCGAAATCGAAATGGATTTCGATATCGAAATGGATTTTCGAAATGGATTTCGAAATGGATTTCGATATCGAAATGGATTTCGAAATCGAAATGGATTTCGAAATTCGAAATGGATTTCGATATCGAAATGGATTTCGATATCGAAATGGATTTCGATATCGAAATGGATTTCGATATCGAAATGGATTTCGATATCGAAATGGATTTCGATATTCGAAATGGATTTCGAAATCGATATGGATTTCGATATCGAAATGGATTTCGATATCGAAATGGATTTCGAAATCGAAATGGATTTCGATATCGATAAGGATTTCCGGAATTCGATATTTATGGATTTCGAAATCGAAATTTCGATATCGAAATTTCGAAATGGATTTCGAAATGGATTTCGATATATGAAATTTCGATATCGAATTTCGGGATTTCGAATTCGTTTTCGAAATGGATTTCGATATCGATATGGGATTTCGATATCGAAATGGATTTCTTTATTTCGAAATCGAAATGGATTTCGAAATCGAAATGGATTTCGATTTCGATATCGAAAATGATTTCGAATATCGAAATGGATTTCGATATCCGAAATGGATTTTGATATCGAAATGGATTTCCGAATTCGAAATTGGATTTCGATATCGAAATGGATTTCGAAATGGATTTCGAAATCGAAATGGATTTCGAAATCGAAATGGATTTCGATATCGAAATGGATTTCGATATCGAAATGGATTTCGATATCGAAATGGATTTCGAATTCGAAATGGATTTCGATGTCAAAATGGATTTCGATATCGAAATGGATTTCGATATTCGAAATGGATTTCGAATATCGAAATGGATTTCGATATTTCGAAATGTATTTCGAATTCGATATGGATTTCGAATATCGAAATGGATTTCGATATCGAAATGGATTTCGATATTCGATATGGATTTCGAAATCGAAATGGATTTCGATTTCGAAATGGATTTTGATATGAGATTTCGATATCGAAATGGATTTCGAATATCGAAATGGATTTCGCGAAATCGATAATGGATTTCGATATCGAAATGGATTTCGAAATCGAAATGGATTTCGATATCGAAATGGATTTCGGAAATTCGATGTGGATTTCGATATCGAAATGGATTTCAGTTTCGATTTCGAAATGGATTTCGATATCGAAATGGATTTCGAAATCGAAATGGATTTCGATATCGATATGGATTTCGATATCGAAATGGATTTCGATATCGAAATGGATTTCGGAAATTCGAAATGGATTTCGATATCGATATGGGATTTCGATATCGAATTCGGATTTCGATATGGATTTCGAAATCGAAATGGATTTCGATATCGAAATGGATTTCGATTTCGATATGGATTTCGAATTCGAAATGGATTTCGAAATTGATAAATGGAATTCGATATCGAAATGGATTTCGAAATGGATTTCGATATCGAAATGGATTTCGAAATCGAAATGGAATTTCGATATCGAAATGGATTTTCGAATCGAAATGAATTTCGAAATCGAAGATTTCGATATCGAAATGGATTTCGAATTCGAAATGGATTTCGATATTCGATATGGATTTCGAATTCGAAATGGATTTCGATATCGAAATGGATTTCGATATCCAAATGGATTTCGAATTCGAAATGGATTTCGATATCGAAATGGATTTCGAATTCGATATGGATTTCGGATATCGAAATGGATTTCGGAATATCGAAATGGATTTCGATATCGAAATGGATTTCGATATCGAAATGGATTTTCGATATTCGAAATGGATTTCGAATTCGAAATGGATTTCGATATCCGAAATGGATTTCGAAATCGAAAGGATTTCGATATCGAAATGGATTTCGAAGTATTCGAAAATGGATTTCGAATATAAATTTCGATATCGAAATGGATTTCGATATCGAAATGGATTTCGATATCGAAATGGATTTCGTATTTCGATATCGAAATATTTCGATATCGAAATGGATTTCGATTTATGGATTTCGATATCGAAATGGATTTCGAATTCGAAATGGATTTCGATATCGAAATGGATTTCGAATATCGAAATGGATTTCGAAATCGAAATGGATTTCGATATCGAAATGGATTTCGAAATCGAAATGGATTTCGAATATCGATATGGATTTCGATATCGAATATGGATTTCGAATTCGAAATGGATTTCGAATTCGAAATGGATTTCGAAATTGTTCGAAATGGATTTCGAAATCGAAATGGATTTCGGAAATTCGATATGGATTTCGATATCGAAATGGATTTCGATATCGATTTGATATCGAAATGGATTTGCGATATCGAAATGGATTTCGAAATATCGATATATGGATTTCGAATATCGATATGGATTTCGAATTCGAAATGGATTTCGATATCGAAATGGATTTCGAATATCGAAATGGATTTCGAAATCGAAATGGATTTCGAATATCGATGAAATGGATTTCGATATCGAAATGGAATTCGATATCGAAATTCGATATGGATTTCGATATCGAAATGGATTTCGATATCGAAATGGATTTCGATTTCGATATGGATTTCGAAATCGAAATGGATTTCGATATTATTTTTCGAAAATGGAATTTCGAATTCGAAATATGGATTTCGAATTTGATATGGGATTTCGATATCGAAATGGATTTCGTATATCGGAAATAATGGATTTCGAAATCGAAATGGATTTCCGAAATCGAAATGGATTTCGATATCGAAATGGATTTCGATATCGAAATGGATTTCGAATATGAAAAATGATTTCGAAATTCGATATCGAAATGGATTTCGATATCGAAATGGATTTCGAAATCGAAATGGATTTCGAAATCGTTAATGAATTTCGATATCGAAATGGATTTCGATATCGATATGGGATTTCGATATCGAAATGGATTTCGATATCGAAATGGATTTCGAAATCGAAATGGATTTCGATATCGAAATGGATTTCGAAATCGAAATGGATTTCGATATCGAAATGGATTTCGAATTTGATATGGAATTCGATATCGAAATGGATTTCGATATGGTTTTCGAAAATTATTATATGGATTTCGATATCGAAATGAAATCGATATGGATTTCGAAATCGAAATGGATTTCGATATTCGAAATGGATTTCGAATATCGATTTGGATTTCGAAATTGATATGGAATTCGATATCGAAATGGATTTCGATATGGATTTCGATATCGAAATGGATTTCGATTTCGAAATGGATTTCGAAATTGATATGGAATTCGATATCGAAATATGGATTTCGATATGGATTTCGAAATCGAAATGGATTTTTCGATATCGAAATGGATTTCGATATCGAAATGGATTTCGATATCGTGATTGATATCGAATTCGATATCGATTTCGATTTCGAAATGGATTTCGATATCGAAATGGATTTCGATATCGAAATGGATTTCGATATCGAAATGGATTTCGAGTATCGAAATGGATTTCGAAATTGAAATGGATTTCGATATCGAAATGGATTTTCGAAATCGAAATGGATTTCGATATCGAAATGGATTTCGAATTCGAAATGGATTTCGAATTTCGATATGGATTTCGATATCGAAATGGGTTTCGAATTCGAAATGGATTTCGATATCGAAATGGATTTCGAAATCTCGATATGGATTTCGAAAATATCGAATAGTTTTCGAAAAATTCGAAATGGATTTCGGAATTCGAAATGGATTTCGGAATTTCGAAATGGATTTCGAAATTGATATGGGATTTCGATATCGAAATGGATTTCGAAATCGAAATGGATTTCGATATCGAGTTTCGATATGGATTTCGAAATCGAAATGGATTTCGATATCGAAATGGATTTCGAATTCGATATGGATTTCGGAATTCGATATGGATTTCGAATTCGATATGGATTTCGATATCGAAATGGATTTCGAAATCGAAATGGATTTCGATATCGAAATGGATTTCGAATATCGATATGGATTTCGAAATCGAAATGGAATTTCGAAATCGAAATGGATTTCGAATATCGAAATGGATTTTCGAAATTGATTTCGATATTAATATGGATTTCGATATCGATAATGGATTTCGAATTTCGAAATGGAATTTCGATATCGAAATGGATTTCGATATCGAAATGGATTTCGATATCGAAATGGATTTCGAAATCGAAATGGATTTCGATATCGAAATGGATTTCGATTTCGAAATGGATTTCGATATCGAAATGGATTTCGATATCGAAATGGATTTCGAATTCGAAATGGATTTCGATATCGAAATGAATTTCGAATATCGAAATGGATTTCGATATATCGAAATGGATTTCGATATCGAAATGGATTTCGGAAATTTTGATATGGATTTCGATATCGAAATGGATTTCGAAATCGAAATGGATTTCGATTTCGAAATATCGAAATGGATTTTCGATATGGATTTCGATATCGAAATGGATTTCGGATATCGATATGGATTTCGATATCCGAAATGGATTTCGAAATTCGAAATGGATTTCGAAATCGAAATGGATTTCGATATCGATATGGATTTCGAATATCGAAATAGGGATTTCGATATTCGAAATGGATTTCGAAATTGATATGGGAATTTCGATATCGAAATGGATTTCGATATGGATTTCGAAATCGAAATGGATTTCGATATCGATATGGATTTCGATATTCGAAATGGATTTCGAAATATCGAAATGGATTTCGAAATTCGATATGAATTTCGATATCGAAATGGATTTCGAAATCGAAATGGATTTCGATATCGAAATGGATTTCGATATCGAAATGGATTTCGATATGGATTTCGAAATCGAAATGGATTTCGAAATCGAAATGGATTTTTGATATCGAAATGGATTTCGAATTCGAAATGGATTTCGATATCGAAATGGATTTCGATATCGAAATGGATTTCGAAATCGAAATGGATTTCGAATTCGAAATGGATTTCGAAATTCGATATGGATTTCGAAATTCGAAATGGATTTCGAAATTGATATGGAATTTCGAAATCGAAATGGATTTCGATATCGAAATGGATTTCGATATCGAAATGGATTTCGATATCGAAATGGATTTCGATATTCGAAATGGATTTCGAATTCGAAATGGATTTCGATATCGAAATGGATTTCGATATCGAAATGGATTTCGAAATCGATATGGATTTCGAATATCGAAATGGATTTCGATATCGAAATGGATTTCGATATCGATAATTTCGATATCGAAATGGATTTCGATATCGAAATGGATTTCGATATCGAAATGGATTTCGATATCGAAATGGATTTCGAAATTTGATATCGAAATGGAATTTTCGAAATGGATTTCGAAAATGGATTTCGAAATCGAAATGGATTTCGATATCGAAATGGATTTCGAAATTGATATTTCGATATCGAAATGGATTTCGATATCGAAATGGATTTCGAATTCGATATGGATTTCGATATCGAAATGGATTTCGAATATCGAAATGGATTTCGATATCGAAATGGATTTCGATATCGAAATGGATTTCGATATCGAAATGGATTTCGAAATCGAAATGGATTTCGATATCGAAATGGATTTCGAATTCGAAATGGATTTCGAATTTCGATATGGAATTTCGATATCGAAATGGATTTCGATATCGAAATTCGAAATGGATTTCGATATCGATTTCGATATCGAAATGGATTTCGATATCGAAATGGATTTCGATATCGAAATGGATTTCGAATTCGATATGGATTTCGATATCGAAATGGATTTCGATATCGAAATGGATTTCGATTTCGATATCGAAATGGATTTCGATATCGAAATGGATTTCGAATATCGATATGGATTTCGATATCGAAATGGATTTCGATATCGAAATGGATTTCGAAATTCGAAATGGAATTTCTGGAATTCGAAATGGATTTCGAATTCGATATGGATTTCGATATCGAAATGGATTTCGAATTCGAAATGGATTTCGAAATCGAAATGGATTTCGATATCGAAATGGATTTCGATATCGAAATGGATTTCGATATCGAAATGGATTTCGAATTCGAAATGGAATTTCGATATCGAAATGGATTTCGATATCGAAATGGATTTCGATATCGAAATGGATTTCGAATTCGAAATGGATTTCGATATCGAAATGGAATTTCGATATCGAAATGGATTTCGATATATGGATTTCGATATCGAAATGGATTTCGATATCGAAATGGATTTCGATATTCGAAATGGATTTCGATATCGAAATGGATTTCGATATCGAAATGGATTTCGATTTCGAAATGGATTTCGAATATCGAAATGGATTTTCGAATTCGAAATGGATTTCGATATCGAAATGGATTTCGAATTCGATATGGATTTCGATATCGAAATGGATTTCGAATATCGATATGGATTTCGATATCGAAATGGATTTCGATATCGAAATGGATTTCGATATCGAAATGGATTTCGATATCGAAATGGATTTCGATATCGAAATGGATTTCGAATATCGAAATGGATTTCGATATCGAAATGGATTTCGAATATCGATATGGATTTCGATATCGAAATGGATTTCGATATCGAAATTTCGATTTCGAAATGGATTTCGATATGGATTTCGATATCGAAATGGATTTCGAATTCGATATGGATTTCGATATCGAATATGGATTTCGATATCGAAATGGATTTCGAAATCGATATGGATTTCGATATCGAAATGGATTTCGAATTCGATATGGATTTCGATATCGAAATGGATTTCGAATTCGAAATGGATTTCGAAATTCGAAATGGATTTCGATATCGAAATGGATTTCGATATCGAAATGGATTTCGATATCGAAATGGATTTCGAATATCGATATGGATTTCGAATTCGAAATGGATTTCGAAATTGAAATGGATTTCGATATCGAAATGGATTTCGATATTCGAAATGGATTTCGATATCGAAATGGATTTCGAATTCGAAATGGATTTCGAATATCGAAATGGATTTCGAAATCGATATGGATTTCGATATCGAAATGGATTTCGAAATCGAAATGGATTTCGATATCGAAATGGATTTCGATATCGAAATGGATTTCGAAATCGAAATGGATTTCGATATCGAAATGGATTTCGAATTCGAAATGGATTTCGATATCGAAATGGATTTCGAATTCGATATGGATTTCGAATATCGAAATGGATTTCGAAATCGAAATGGATTTCGATATCGAAATGAATTTCGATATCGATATGGATTTCGATATCGAAATGGATTTCGAATTCGAAATGGATTTCGATATCGAAATGGATTTTCGATATCGAAATGGATTTCGATATCGAAATGGATTTCGATATGGATTTCGATTTCGAAATGGATTTCGATATCGAAATGGATTTCGATATCGAAATGGATTTCGAATTCGATATGGATTTTTCGAATTCGAAATGGATTTCGATATCGAAATGGATTTCGAATTCGATATGGATTTCGAATTCGAAATGGATTTCGAAATCGAAATGGATTTCGATATCGAAATGGATTTCGAATTCATATGGATTTCGATATCGAAATGGATTTCGATTTCGGATTTCGATATCGAAATGGATTTCGAATTCGATATGGATTTCGAAATCGAAATGGATTTCGATATCGAAATGGATTTCGAAATCGAAATGGATTTCGATATCGAAATGGATTTCGAATTCGAAATGGATTTCGATATCGAAATGGATTTCGAATTCGATATGGATTTCGATATCGAAATGGATTTCGAATTCGAAATGGATTTCGAAATTCGATATGGATTTCGATATCGAAATGGATTTCGATATCGAAATGGATTTCGAATTCGATATGGATTTCGATATCGAAATGGATTTCGATATCGAATTTGGATTTCGAATTCGATAATGGATTTCGATATCGAAATGGATTTCGATATCGAAATGGATTTCGATATCGAAATGGATTTCGAATTCGATATGGATTTCGATATCGAAATGGATTTCGATATCGAAATGGATTTCGATATCGAAATGGATTTCGAAATTCGAAATGGATTTCGAAATCGAAATGGATTTCGAATTCGAAATGGATTTCGATATCGAAATGGATTTCGATATCGAAATGGATTTCGAATTCGAAATGGATTTCGATATCGATATGGATTTCGATATCGAAATGGATTTTCGATATCGAAATGGATTTCGATATCGAAATGGATTTCGATATCGAAATGGATTTCGATATCGAAATGGATTTCGAATTCGAAATGGATTTCGAATTCGATATGGATTTCGATATCGAAATGGATTTCGAAATGGATTTCGAAATGGATTTCGAATTCGATATCGAAATGGATTTCGATATTTCGATATGGATTTCGATATCGAAATGGATTTCGAAATCGAAATGGATTTCGATATCGAAATGGATTTCGAAATCGATATGGATTTCGATATCGAAATGGATTTCGATATGGATTTCGAATTCGAAATGGATTTCGATATCGAAATGGATTTCGAAATCGAAATGGATTTCGATATCGAAATGGATTTCGAATTCGAAATGGATTTCGAAATCGAAATGGATTTCGAATTCGATATGGATTTCGATATTCGAAATGGATTTCGAAATTCGATATGGATTTCGATATCGAAATGGATTTCGATATGTGATTTCGAAATCGAAATGGATTTCGATATCGAAATGGATTTCGAAATCGATATGGATTTCGAATTCGATATGGATTTCGATATCGAAATCGAAATCGAATTTCGAAATCGAAATGGATTTCGATATCGAAATATCGATATGGATTTCGATATGGATTTCGAAATCGATTTCGATATCGGTTTCGAATTTCGATATCGAAATGGATTTCGAAATCGAAATGGATTTCGATTTCGATAAATGAAATATGGATTTCGATATCGAAATGGATTTCGATATGGATTTCGAATTCGAAATGGATTTCGATATCGAAATGGATTTCGATATCGAAATGGATTTCGATATCGAAATGGATTTCGATATCGAAATGGATTTCGAATTCGATATGGATTTCGATATCGAAATGGATTTCGAATTCGATATGGATTTCGATATCGAAATGGATTTCGATATCGAAATGGATTTCGATATCGATATGGATTTCGATATCGAAATGGATTTCGATATCGAAATGGATTTCGAATTCGATATGGAATTCGATATCGAAATGAATTTCGAAATGGATTTCGAAATCGAAATGGATTTCGAAATCGAAATGGATTTCGATATCGAAATGGATTTCGATATCGATATGGATTTCGATATCGAAATGGATTTCGAATTCGAAATGGATTTCGAATTCGAAATGGATTTCGAAATTGATATGGAATTCGATATCAAAATGGATTTCTATATGGATTTTGAATTCGATATGGATTTCGATATCGAAATGGATTTCGAATTCGAAATGGATTTCGAATTCGATATGGATTTCGATATCGAAATGGATTTCGATATCGAAATGGATTTCGATATGGATTTCGATATCGAAATGGATTTCGATATGGATTTTGAATTCGATATGGATTTCGATATTGAAATGGATTTCGAATTCGAAATGGATTTCGAATTCGATATGGATTTCGATATCGAAATGGATTTCGAATTCGATATGGATTTCGAATTCGAAATGGATTTCGAAATTGATATGGATTTCGATATCGAAATGGATTTCGATATCGAAATGGATTTCGATATCGAAATGGATTTCGATTTCGAAATGGATTTCGAAATTGATATGGAATTCGATATCGAAATGGATTTCTATATGGATTTTGAATTCGATATGGATTTCGATATCGATATGGATTTCGAATTCGAAATGGATTTCGAATTCGATATGGATTTCGATATCGAAATGGATTTCGAATTCGATATGGATTTCGAATTCGAAATGGATTTCGAAATTCGATATCGAAATGGATTTCGATATCGAAATGGATTTCGATATCGAAATGGATTTCGATATCGAAATGGATTTCGATTTCGAAATGGATTTCGAATATCGAAATGGATTTCGAAATCGAAATGGATTTCGATATCGAAATGGATTTCGATATCGAAATGGATTTCGATATCGAAATGGATTTCGAAATTGATATGGAATTCGATATCAAAATGGATTTCGATTTCGAAATGGATTTTGAATTCGAAATGGATTTCGATATCGAAATGGATTTCGATATCGAAATGGATTTCGATATCGAAATGGATTTCGAAATTGATATGGAATTCGATATCGAAATGGATTTCTATATCGAAATGGATTTCGAAATCGAAATGGATTTCGATATCGAAATGGATTTTGAATTGGATTTCGAAATTGGATTTCGATATCGAAATGGATTTCGAATTCGATATGGATTTCGATATCGAAATGGATTTCGAAATGGATTTCGATATCGAAATGGATTTCGATATCGAAATGGATTTCGAATTCGAAATGGATTTCGAAATTGATATGGAATTCGATATCGAAATGGATTTCGATATGGATTTTGAATTCGATATGGATTTCGATATCGAAATGGATTTCGAATTCGAAATGGATTTCGAATTCGATATGGATTTCGATATCGAAATGGATTTCGATATCGAAATGGATTTCGATTTCGAAATGGATTTCGAAATTGATATGGAATTCGATATCGAAATGGATTTCTATATGGATTTCGATATCGATATGGATTTCGATATCGAAATGGATTTCGAATTCGAAATGGATTTCGAATTCGATATGGATTTCGAAATCGAAATGGATTTCGATATCGAAATGGATTTCGAAATCGAAATGGATTTCGAAATCGAAATGGATTTCGATATCGAAATGGATTTCGATATCGAAATGGATTTCGATTTCGATATCGATATGGATTTCGAATTCGAATTCGAAATGGATTTCGAAATTGATATGGAATTCGATATCGAAATGGATTTCGATATGGATTTCGAATTCGAAATGGATTTCGAATTCGAAATGGATTTCGAATTCGATATGGATTTCGATATCGAAATGGATTTCGATATCGAAATGGATTTCGATTTCGAAATGGATTTCGAAATTGATATGGAATTCGATATCGAAATGGATTTCTATATGGATTTCGAAATCGAAATGGATTTCGATATCGAAATGGATTTCGAATTCGATATGGATTTCGATATCGAAATGGATTTCGAATTCGATATTGGATTTCGATATCGAAATGGATTTCGATTTCGAAATGGATTTCCAAATTCGAAATGGATTTCGATTTCGAAATGGATTTCGATATCGAAATGGATTTCGATTTCGAAATGGATTTCGATATCGAAATGGATTTCGATATCGAAATGGATTTCGATATCGAAATGGATTTCGATTTCGAAATGGATTTCGATATTCGATATGGAATTCGATATCGAAATGGATTTCGAAATGGATTTTTCGAAATGGATTTATATCGAAATGGATTTCGAATTCGATATGGATTTCGATATCGAAATGGATTTCGAATTCGAAATGATTTCGATATCGAAATGGATTTCGATTTCGAAATGGATTTCGAAATCGAAATGGATTTCGATATCGAAATGGATTTCGATATCGAAATGGATTTCGAATTCGATATGGATTTCGAAATCGAAATGGATTTCGAATTTCGATATCGAAATATTTGAATTTCGATATGGATTTCGAAATTGATATGGAATTCGAAATGGATTTCTATATGGATTTCGAAATCGAAATGGATTTCGATATCGAAATGGATTTCGAATTCGATATGGATTTCGAATTCGAAATGGATTTCGAAATTGATATGGAATTCGATATCGAAATGGATTTCGATATGGATTTCGAAATCGAAATGGATTTCGATATCGAAATGGATTTCGAAATCGAAATGGATTTCGATATCGAAATGGATTTCGAATTCGATATGGATTTCGATATCGAAATGGATTTCGAATTCGATATGGATTTCGATATCGATATGGATTTCGAATTCGATATGGATTTCGATTTCGAAATGGATTTCGATATTCGAAATGGAATTCGATATCGAAATGGATTTCGAAATCGATATGGATTTCGATATCGAAATGGATTTCGATTTCGAAATGGATTTCGATATGGAATTCGATATCGAAATGGATTTCGATATCGAAATGGATTTCGAAATTGATATGGAATTCGATATCGAAATGGATTTCTATATGGATTTCGAAATCGAAATGGATTTCGATATCGAAATGGATTTCGAATTCGATATGGATTTCGATATCGATATGGATTTCGAATTCGATATGGATTTCGATATCGAAATGGATTTCGATTTCGAAATGGATTTCGAATTCGAAATGGATTTCGATATCGAAATGGATTTCGATATCGAAATGGATTTCGATTTCGAAATGGATTTCGAAATTGATATGGAATTCGATATCGAAATGGATTTCTATATGGATTTCGAAATCGAAATGGATTTCGAAATCGAAATGGATTTCGAATTCGATATGGATTTCGATATCGAAATGGATTTCGAATTCGAAATGGATTTCGATATCGAAATGGATTTCGATTTCGAAATGGATTTCGAATTCGAAATGGATTTCGATATCGAAATGGATTTCGATATCGAAATGGATTTCGAATTCGATATGGATTTCGAAATTGATATGGAATTCGATATCGAAATGAATTTCGATATGGATTTCGAAATCGAAATGGATTTCGATATCGAAATGGATTTCGAATTCGAAATGGATTTCGAAATTGATATGGAATTCGATATCGAAATGGATTTCTATATGGATTTCGAAATCGAAATGGATTTCGAATTCGAAATGGATTTCGAATATCGAAATGGATTTCGATATTCGATATGGATTTCGAAATCGATATGGATTTCGATATCGAAATGGATTTCGAAATCGAAATCGATTTCGAAATGGATTTCGAAATCGAAATGGATTTCGAAATCGAAATGGATTTCGATATCGAAATGGATTTCGAATATCGAAATGGATTTCGATATCGAAATGGATTTCGAATTCGATATGGATTTCGATATCGAAATGGATTTCGAATTCGATATGGATTTCGATATCGAAATGGATTTCGAATTCGAAATCGATTTCGAATTCGAAATGGATTTCGATATCGAAATGCATTTCGAAATATCGAAATGGATTTCGATATCGAAATCCATTTCGAAATCCATTTTCGATATCGAATTCCATATCGAATTCGAAATCCATTTCGAATTCGAAATCCATTTCGATATCGAAATCCATTTCGATTTCGAAATCCATAACGAAATCCATTTCGATATCGAATTCCATATCAATTTCGAATTCCATATAAATTTCGAAATCCATTACGAATTCGAAATCCATTTCGATTTCGAAATCCATTTCGATTTCGAAATCCATTTCGATATCGAAATCCATATCGAATTCGAAATATCGATTTCGATTTCGATATCGAATTTCATAATAATTTCGAAATCCATTTCGATATCGAAATCCATTTCAATTTCGAAATCCATTTCGAATTCGAAATCCATATCGAATTCGAAATCCATTTCGATTTCGATATCCATTTCGAATATCGATTTCGATATCGATTTCCATTTCGATATCGAAATCCATTTCGATTTCGAAATCCATTTCGATATCGAAATCCATTTCGATTTCGAAATCCATTTCGAAATCCATTTCGATATCGAATTCCATATCAATTTCGAAATCCATTTCGATATCGAAATCCATTTCGATTTCGAAATCCATTTCGATTTCGAAATCCATATAGATATCCATTTCGATATCGATTTCCATTTCGATATCGAATTCCATTTCGAATTCGATTTCGATTTCGAATTTCGAAATCGAATTTCGATATCGATTTCCATTTCGAATATCGAAATCCATTTCGATATCGAATTCCATATCGAATTCGAAATCCATTTCGAATTCGAAATCCATTTCGATATCGAAATCCATTATCGAATTCGAAATCCATTTCGATATCGAAATCCATTTCGAATTCGAATTTCGATATCGAATTCCATATCAATTTCGATATCGAAATCGATTTAAATTTCGAAATCCATTTCGATATCGAAATCCATTTCGATATCGAATTCCATATCGAATTCGAAATCCATTTCGAATTCGAAATCCATTTCGATATCGAAATCGATTTCGATATCCATATCGAATTCGAAATCCATATCGAAATCCATTTTTGACATCGAATTCCATATCGATTTCGAAATCCATTTCGAATTCGAAATCCATATCGATATCGAAATCCATATCGATATTTGAAATCCATTTCGATATCGAAATCCATTTCGATTTCGAAATCCATTTCGATTTCGAAATCCATTTCGATATTTCGAAATCCATTTCGATATTCGAAATCCATTTCGAATTCCATTTCGAATTCGAAATCCATTTCGATATCGAAATCCATTTCGATATCGAAATCCATATCGATATCGAAATCGAAAATTCGATTTCGAAATCCATATCGAAATCGATTTTGATTTCGAAATCCATATTCGATTTCGAAATCCATTTCGAATTCGAAATCCATTTCGATTTCGAAATCCATTTCGATTTCGAAATCCATTTCGATTTCGAAATCCATATCGAAATCCATTTCGATATCGAATTCCATTTCGATTTCGAAATCCATATCGAATTTCGATATCGAATTCCATATCAATTTCGAAATCCACTTCGATATCGAAATCCATTTCGATATCGATTTCCATTTCGATATCGAATTCCATTTCGAATTCAAAATCCATTTCGAAATCGAAATCCATTTAGATATCGAAATCCATTTCGATATCGAAATCCATTTCGATATCGAAATCCATTTCGAATTCGAAATCCATTTCGAAATCGAAATCCATTTCGATATCGAAATCCATTTCGATATCGAATTCCATATCGAATTCGAAATCCATTTCGAATTCGAAATCTATTTCGACATCGAAATCCTTATCGAATTCAAAATCCATATAGCAATCCATTTCGATATCGAATTCCATATCAATTTCGAAATAAATTTCGAAATCCATTTCGATATCGAATTCCATATCAAATTCGAAATCCATTTCGAATTCGAAATCTATTCCGACATCGAAATCCTTATCAAATTCAAAATCCATATCGAAATCCATTTTGACGTCGAATTACATATCAATTCGAATCCATATCATTTCGAATCCGAATTCGAAATCCATATCGATATCGAAATCCATATCGAATTCGAAATCCATTTCGAAATCGAAATCCATTTCGATTTCGAAATCCATTTCGATTTCGAAATCCATTTCGATTTCGAAATCCATTTCGATATCGAATTCCATTATCGAATTTCGAAATCCATTTCGATATCGAAATCCATTTCGATATCGAAATCATTATCGATATCGAAATCTAATTTCGATATCGAATTCCATTTCGATTTCGAAATCCATATCGAATTCGAAATCCATTTCGATTTCGAAATCCATTTCGATATCGAAATCCATTTCGATTTCGAAATCCATATCGAAATCCATTTCGATTTCGAAATCCATATCGAAATCCATTTCGATATCGAATTCCATATCAATTTCGAAATCCATTTCGATTTCGAAATCCATTTCGAATTCGAAATCCATATCGAATTCGAAATCCATTTCGAAATCGAAATCCATTTCGATTTCGAAATCCATTTCGATATCGAAATCCATTTCGATTTCGAAACCCATATAGAAATCCATTTTGATATCGAATTCCATATCAATTTCGAAATCCATATCGATATCGAAATCCATTTCGATATCGAAATGGATTTCGATATCGAAATGGATTTCGATATCGAAATGGATTTCGAAATCGAAATGGATTTCGATATCGAAATGGATTTCGATATCGAAATGGATTTCGAATTCGAAATGGATTTCGATATCGAAATGGATTTCGAATTCGATATGGATTTCGATATCGATATGGATTTCGAATTCGAAATGGATTTCGAAATTGATATGGAATTCGATATCGAAATGGATTTCTATATCGAAATCGAAATTTCGATATCGAAATGGATTTCGATATCGAAATGGATTTCGAATTCGATATGGATTTCGATATCGAAATGGATTTCGGATTTCGATATCGATATGGATTTCGATATCGAATATGGATTTCGATTTCGAAATGGATTTCGAAATTGATATGGATTTCGATATCGAAATGGATTTCGATATGGATTTCGAAATCGAAATGGATTTCGAATATCGAAATGGATTTCGATATCGAAATGGATTTCGAAATCGAAATGGATTTCGAATTCGATATGGATTTCGATATCGAAATGGATTTCGATATCGAAATGGATTTGATTCGAAATGGATTTCGATATCGATATGGATTTCGATATCGAAATGGATTTCGAAATTCGATATGGATTTCGATATCGAAATGGATTTCGGATTTCGATATGGATTTCGAAATCGAAATGGATTTCGAATTCGATATGGATTTCGATATCGAAATGGATTTCGAAATCGAAATGGATTTCGATATCGAAATGGATTTCGAAATCGATATGGATTTCGATATCGAAATGGATTTCGATATCGATATGGAAATCGAAATGGATTTCGATATCGAAATGGATTTCGATATCGAAATGGATTTCGATATCGAAATGGATTTCGATATCGAAATGGATTTCGAAATCGAAATGGATTTCGATATCGAAATGGATTTCGATTTCGAAATGGATTTCGAATTCTATATGGATTTCGATATCGAAATGGATTTCGAATTCGAAATGGATTTCGAAATCGAAATGGATTTCGAATTGATATGGAATTCGATATCGAAATGGATTTCGATATGGATTTTGAATTTGATATGGATTTCGATATCGAAATGGATTTCGAATTCGAAATGGATTTCGAATTTGATATGGAATTCGATATCGAAATGGATTTCGAAATTTATTTCGAAATTGATATGGAATTCGATATCGAAATGGATTGCTATATGGATTTTGAATTCGATAAGGATTTCGATGTTGAAATAGATTTCGAATTCGAAATGGATTTCGAATTCGATATGGAATTCGATATCGAAATGGATTTCGATATCGAAATGGATTCCGATTTCGAAATGGATTTTGAATTCGAAATGGATTTCGATATCGAAATGGAATTCGATATCGAAATGGATTTCGATATCGAAATGGATTTCGATTTCGAAATGGATTTCGAATTCGAAATGGATTTCGATATCGAAATGGAATTCGATATCGAAATGGATTTCGATATCGAAGTGGATTTCGAAATTAATATGGAATTCGATATCGAAATTCTATATGGATTTCGAAATCGAAATGGAATTCGATATCGAAATGGATTTCTATATGGATTTCGAAATCGAAATGGATTTCGATATCGAAATGGATTTCGAATTCGATATGGATTTCGAATTCGAAATGGATTTCGAAATTGATATGGAATTCGATATCGAAATGGATTTCGAAATTATTATGCATTTCGATATCGAAATGGATTTCGAAATTGATATGGAATTCGATATCGAAATGGATTTCGAAATCGATATGGATTTCGAATTCGAAATGGATTTCGAAATTGATATGGAATTCGATATCGAAATGGATTTCTATATGGATTTCGAAATCGAAATGGATTTCGAATTCGATATGGATTTCGAATTCGAAATGGATTTCAATATGGATTTCGAAATCGAAATGGATTTCGATATGGATTTCGAAATCGAAATGGATTTCGATATCGAAATGGATTTCGAAATCGAAATGGATTTCGAATTCGATATGGATTTCGATTTCGAAATGGATTTCGAAATTGATATGGAATTCGATATCGAAATGGATTTCGAAATCGAAATGGATTTCGATATCGAAATGGATTTCGATATCGAAATGGATTTCGAATTCGATATGGATTCCGAAATCGAAATGGATTTCGATATCGAATTGGATTTCGATATCGAAATGGATTTCGATATCGAAATGGATTTCGATATCGAAATGGATTTCGAATTCGATATGGAATTCGATATCGAAATGGATTTCGATATCGAAATGGATTTCGAAATCGAAATGGATTTCGAAATCGAAATGGATTTCGATATCGAAATGGATTTCGAATTCGATATGGATTTCGATATCGATATGGATTTCGAATTCGAAATGGATTTCGAAATTGATATGGAATTCGATATCGAAATGGATTTCGATATGGATTTCGAATTCGATATGGATTTCGATATCGAAATGGATTTCGAATTCGAAATGGATTTCGAATTCGATATGGAATTCGATATCGAAATGGATTTCGAAATCGAAATGGATTTCGAATTCGATATGGATTTCGATATCGAAATGGATTTCTATATCGATTTCGATATCGAAATGGATTTCGAAATTCGATATGGATTTCGATATCGAAATGGATTTCGATATGGATTTTGAATTCGATAATGGATTTCGATGTCGAAATGGATTTCGAATTCGAAATGGATTTCGAATTCGATATGGAATTCGATATCGAAATGGATTTCGATATCGAAATGGATTTCGATTTCGAAATGGATTTCGAATTCGAAATGGATTTCGATATCGAAATGGAAATCGAAATGGATTTCGATATCGAAATGGATTTCGATTTCGAAATGGATTTCGAATTCGAAATGGATTTCGAATTCGATATCGAAATGGATTTCGAATTTCGATATCGAAATGGATTTCGAAATCGAAATGGATTTCGATATCGAAATGGATTTCGAATTCGAAATGGATTTCGATATCGAAATGGATTTCGATATCGAAATGGATTTCGATTTCGATTTTTCGAAATGGAAATTTTGAAATGGATTTTCGAAATGGATTTCGAATATCGAAATGGATTTCGATATCGAAATGGAATTCGATATCGAAATGGAATTTCGATATCGAAATGGATTTCGAAATTCGAAATGGATTTCGAATATCGAAATGGATTTCGATATCGAAATGGATTTCGATATTCGATATGGATTTCGATATCGAAATGGATTTCGATATCGATTTCGATATCGAAATTTCGATATCGAAATGGATTTCGATATCGAAATGGATTTCGAATTTCGAAATGGATTTCGATATTTCGAAATGGATTTCGATATCGAAATATTTCGATATCGAAATGGATTTCGAAATCGAAATGGATTTCGAATATCGAAATGGATTTCGAAATTCGATATGGATTTCGATATCGAAATGGATTTCGTATATGGATTTCGAAATCGAAATGGATTTCGAAATCGAAATGGATTTCGATATCGAAATGGATTTCGAATTCGAAATGGATTTCGAAATTGATATGGAATTCGATATCGAAATGGATTTCGATATCGAAATTTCGAAATTCGAAATGGATTTCGATATCGAAATGGATTTCGAATTCGAAATGGATTTCGATATCGAAATGAATTTCGAATTCGAAATCCATTTCGATTTCGAAATCGATTTCGAAATCGCATATTCGATTTCGATTTCGAAATCATATTTCGAAATCCATTTCGAAATCGAAATCCATTTATTCGAAATCCATTTCGAATATCGAAATCCATTTCGATTTCGAAATGATTTCGATATCGAAATGCATTTCGAATATCGAAATCCATTTCGATATCGAAATCCATATCGAATTCGAAATCCATTTCGATATCGATATCCATTTCGATATCGAAATCCATTTCGAATTCGAAATCCATTTCGAAATCGAAATCCATTTTCGAAATGCATTTCGATATCGAAATGGATTTCGAATATCGAAATCCATTTCGATATCGAAATCCATATCGAATTCGAAATCCATTTCGGTTTCGAAATCAATTTCGATTTCGAATATGGATTTCGATATCGAAATCCATTTCGATATCGAAATTCCATATCAATTTCGAAATCCATTTCGAAATCGAAATCCATTTCGATATCGAAATCCATTTCGATATCGAAATCCATTTCGAATTCGAAATCCATTTCGAAATCGAAATCCATTTCGATATCGAAATAATTTCGAATTCGAAATCCATTTCGATATCGAAATCCATATCGAATTCGAAATCCATTTCGATATCGAAATCCATTTCGATTTCGAAATTCGATATCGAAATCCATTTCGATATCGATTTCGATATCGAATATCCATTTCAACTTCGAAATCCATTTCGATATCGAAATATTTCGATTTCGATATGGAATTCGATATCGAAATGGATTTCGATTTCGAAATCGAAATATTCGAAATCGATTTCGATATCGAAATGGATTTCGAAATCGAAATGGATTTCGAATTCGAAATCCATTTCGAAATCGAAATCCATTTCGAATTCGAAATCCATTTCGATATCGAAATCCATTTCGATATCGAAATCCATTTCGATATCGAAATCCATTTCGAATTCGAAATCCATTTCGATATCGAAATCCATTTCGAAATTTTTCGAAATCCATTTCGATATCGAAATCCATTTCGATTTCGATTTCCATATCGAAATCCATTTCGATATCGAAATCCATATCAATTTCGAAATAAATTTCGAATTCGAAATCCATATCGAATTCGAAATCCATTTCGATATCGAAATCCATTTCGATTTCGAAATCCATATCGAAATCCATTTCGATATCGAAATCCATATCGATTTCGAAATCCATTTCGAAATCGAAATCCATTTCGATATCGAATTCCATATCAATTTCGAAATCCATTTCGAATTCGAAATCCATTTCGATATCGAAATCCATTTCGATATCGAAATCCATTTCGAATTCGAAATCCATTTCGAAATCGAAATCCATTTCGATATCGAAATCCATTTCGATATTCGAAATATTTCGATTTCGAAATCCATATCGATATCGAAATCCATATCGAATTCGAAATCCATTTCGATATCGAAATCCATTTCGATTTCGAAATCCATTTCGATATCGAAATCCATTTCGATTTCGAAATCCATTTCGAAATCGAAATCCATTTCGATATCGAATTCCATTTCGATATCGAAATCCATTTCGAATTCGAAATCCATTTCGAAATCGAAATCCATTTCGATATCGAAATCCATTTCGATATCGAAATCCATTTCGAATTCGAAATCCATTTCGAAATCGAAATCCATTTCGATATCGAAATCCATTTCGAATTCGAAATCCATTTCGATATCGAAATCCATATCGATTTCGAAATCCATTTCGATATCGAAATCCATATCGATTTCGAAATCCATTTCGAAATCCATTTCGATATCGAAATCCATATCAATTTCGAAATCCATTTCGAATTCGAAGTCCATTTCGATATCGAAATCCATATCGATATCGAAATCCATATCGAACTCGAAATCCATATCGATATCGAAATCCATATCGAATTCGAAATCAATTTCGATATCGAAATCCATTTTGATTTCGAATTCCATATGGATTTCGAAATCCATTTCGAATTCGAATATCGAAATCCATTTCGATATCGAAATCCATTTCGATATCGAAATCCATTTCGATATCGAAATCCATTTCGATTTCGAAATCCATTTCGATATCGAAATCCATTTCGATTTCGAAATCCATTTCGAATTCGAAATCCATTTCGAATTCGAAATCGATTTCGTATCGAAATCTTTATCGATATCGAAATCCATATCGAAATCCATTTCGATATCGAATTCCATATCAATTTCGAAATGCATTTCGAAATCGAAATCCAATGGATTTCGATATCGAAATCCATTTCGATATCGAATTCCATATCGAATTCGAAATCCATTTCGAATTCGAAATCCATTTCGATATCGAAATCCATTTCGATATTCGAAATATTCGATATCGAAATCCATTTTGATGTCGAAATCCATTTCGATTTCGAAATCCATTTCGAATTCGAAATCGATTTCGATATCGAAATCCATTTCGATTTCGAAATGGATTTCGAATTCGAAATCCATTTCGAATTCGAAATCGATTTCGATATCGAAATCCATTTCGATATCGATTTCCATATCGAAATGCATTTCGATATCGAAATGGATTTCGATATCGAAATGGATTTCGATATCGAAATGGATTTCGAATATCGAAAATTATTTCGAAATTCGAAATGCAATTTCGAAATCGAAATGGATTTCGATATCGAAATGGATTTCGATATCGAAATGGATTTCGAAATCGAAATGGATTTCGATATCGAAATGGATTTCGAATTCGATATGGATTTCGAATTCGATATGGATTTCGAATTCGAAATGGATTTCGAAATCGAAATGGAATTCGATATCGAAATGGATTTCGATTTGGATTTCGAAATCGAAATGGATTTCGATATCGAAATGGATTTCGAAATCGAAATGGATTTCGAATAAATGGATTTCGAATTCGATTTCGATATCGAAATGGATTTCGATATCGAAATGGATTTCGAATTCGAAATGGATTTCGAAATCGAAATGGATTTCGAAATCGATATGGATTTCGAATTCGAAATGGATTTCGAAATTGATATGGAATTCGATATCGAAATGGATTTCTATATGGATTTCGAAATCGAAATGGATTTCGATATCGAAATGGATTTCGATATTCGATATGGATTTCGAATTCGAAATGGATTTCGAAATGGATTTCGATATCGAAATGGATTTCGATATCGAAATGGATTTCGAAATTTCGATATGGAATTCGATATCGAAATGGATTTCGATATGGATTTCGAAATCGAAATGGATTTCGATATCGAAATGGATTTCGAAATCGAAATGGATTTCGATATCGAAATGGATTTCGAATTCGATATGGATTTCGATATCGAAATGGATTTCGAAATTGATATGGAATTCGATATCGAAATGGATTTCGATATGGATTTCGAAATCGAAATGGATTTCGATATCGAAATGGATTTCGAAATCGAAATGGATTTCGAAATTGATATGGATTTCGATATCGAAATGGATTTCGATATCGAAATGGATTTCGATATTCGAAATGGATTTCGAAATCGAAATGGATTTCGAAATCGATATGGATTTCGAATTCGAAATGGATTTCGAAATTGATATGGAATTCGATATCGAAATGGATTTCTATATGGATTTCGAAATCGAAATGGATTTCGATATCGAAATGGATTTCGAATTCGATATGGATTTCGAATTCGATATCGAAATGGATTTCGAAATTCGATATGGATTTCGATATCGAAATGGATTTCGATATGGATTTCGAAATCGAAATGGATTTCGATATGGATTTCGAAATCGAAATGGATTTCGATATGGATTTCGAAATCGAAATGGATTTCGAAATGGATTTCGAAATCGAAATGGATTTCGATATCGAAATGGATTTCGAATTCGATATGGATTTCGATATCGAAATGGATTTCGAATTCGAAATGGATTTCGATATCGAAATGGATTTCGAAATGGGTTTCGAAATCGAAATGGATTTCGATATCGAAATGGATTTCGATATCGATATGGATTTCGATATCGAAATGGATTTCGATATCGAAATGGATTTCGAATTCGATATGGAATTCGATATCGAAATGGATTTCGATATCGAAATGGATTTCGATATCGAAATGGATTTCGAAATCGAAATGGATTTCGAAATTCGAAATGGATTTCGAAATCGAAATGGATTTCGAAATCGAAATGGATTTCGATATCGAAATGGATTTCGAAATTCGAAATGGATTTCGAAATCGAAATGGATTTCGATATCGAAATGGATTTCGAATTCGATATGGATTTCGATATCGAAATGGATTTCGAAATTGAAATGGATTTCGATATCGAAATGGATTTCGATATGGATTTCGAAATCGAAATGGATTTCGATATCGAAATGGATTTCGAATTCGATATGGATTTCGATATCGAAATGGATTTCGAATTCGATATGGATTTCGATATCGAAATGGATTTCGATATCGAAATGGATTTCGATATCGAAATGGATTTCGAAATCGAAATGGATTTCGATATCGAAATGGATTTCGAATTCGATATGGAATTCGATATCGAAATGGATTTCGAAATCGATATGGATTTCGATATCGAAATGGATTTCGAAATCGAAATGGATTTCGAAATCGATATGGATTTCGAAATCGAAATGGATTTCGATATCGAAATGGATTTCGAATTCGATATGGAATTCGATATCGAAATGGATTTCGAATTCGAAATGGATTTCGATATCGAAATGGATTTCGATATCGAAATGGATTTCGAATTCGATATGGATTTCGATATCGAAATGGATTTCGATATCGAAATGGATTTCGATATCGAAATGGATTTCGAATTCGAAATGGATTTCGATATCGAAATGGATTTCGATATCGAAATGGATTTCGATATCGAAATGGATTTCGAATTCGAAATGGATTTCGATATCGAAATGGATTTCGATATGGATTTCGAATTCGATAATGGATTTCGATATCGAAATGGATTTCGAATTCGAAATGGATTTTCGAAATTCGATATGGATTTCGATATCGAAATGGATTTCGATTTCGAAATGGATTTCGAAATATCGAAATGGATTTCGAAATCGAAATGGATTTCGAAATGGAATTTCGATATCGAAATGGATTTTCGATATCGAAATGGATTTCGAATTCGAAATGGATTTCGATATCGAAATGGATTTCGATATCGAAATGGATTTCGATATCGAAATGGATTTCGATATCGAAATGGATTTCGATATCGATATGGATTTCGATATCGAAATGGATTTCGATATCGAAAATGGATTTCGATATCGAAATGGAATTTCGATATCGAAATGGATTTCGATATCGAAATGGATTTCGATTTCGAAATGGATTTCGATATCGAAATGGATTTCGAAATCGATATGGATTTCGATATCGAAATGGATTTCGATATCGAAATGGATTTCGAATTCGATATGGATTTCGATATCGAAATGGATTTCGATATCGAAATGGATTTCGATATCGAAATGGATTTGAATTCGAAATGGATTTCGATATCGAAATGGATTTCGAATATCGAAATGGATTTCGATTTCGAAATGGATTTCGAATTCGAAATGGATTTCGATATCGAAATGGATTTCGAAATCGTAAATGGATTTCGAATTTCGATATGGATTTCGATATCGAAATGGATTTCGAATATGGATTTCGATTATCGAAATGGATTTCGAAATTCGATATGGATTTCGAATTCGAAATGGATTTCGAAATCGAAATGGATTTCGATATCGAAATGGATTTCGAATTCGATATGGATTTCGATATCGAAATGGATTTCGATATCGAAATGGATTTCGATATCGAAATTGATATGGATTTCGAATTCGAAATGGATTTCGAATTCGAAATGGATTTCGATATCGAAATGGATTTCGATATCGAAATGGATTTCGATATCGAAATGGATTTCGATATCGAAATGGATTTCGATATCGAAATGGATTTCGAAATCGAAATGGATTTCGATATCGAAATGGATTTCGAATATCGAAATGGATTTCGATATCGAAATGGATTTCGAATTCGAAATGGATTTCGATATCGAAATGGATTTTCGAATTCGAAATGGATTTCGAAATCGAAATGGATTTCGATATCGAAATGGATTTCGATATCGAAATGGATTTCGAATTCGATATGGATTTCGATATCGAAATGGATTTCGATATCGAAATGGATTTCGAAATCGAAATGGATTTCGATATCGAAATGGATTTCGAATATCGAAATGGATTTCGATATCGGAAATGGATTTCGAATTTCGATATGGATTTCGATATCGAAATGGATTTCGATTTCGAAATGGATTTCGAAATCGAAATGGATTTCGAATTCGATATGGATTTCGAATTCGAAATGGATTTCGAAATCGATATGGATTTCGAATATCGAAATGGATTTCGATATCGAAATGGATTTCGAATTCGAAATGGATTTCGATATCGAAATGGATTTCGAATTCGATATGGATTTCGAATTCGAAATGGATTTCGAAATTCGATATGGATTTCGATATCGAAATGGATTTCGATATCGAAATCGAAATGGATTTCGATATCGAAATGGATTTCGGAAATTCGAAATGGATTTCGATATCGAAATGGATATGGATTTCGAATTCGAAATGGATTTCGATATCGATATGGATTTCGAAATCGAAATGGATTTCGAAATCGATATGGATTTCGATATCGAAATGGATTTCGATATCGAAATGGATTTCGAAATCGATATGGATTTCGATATCGAAATGGATTTTCGATATCGAAATGGATTTCGAATTCGATATGGGATTTCGATATCGAAATGGATTTCGAAATGGATTTCGAAATCGAAATGGATTTCGAAATCGAAATGGATTTCGATATCGAAATGGATTTCGATATCGAAATGGATTTCGAATTTCGATATGGATTTCGATATCGAAATATTTCGGATTTCGAAATCGAAATGGATTTCGAAATCGAAATGGATTTCGAAATGGATTTCGATATCGAAATGGATTTCGATATCGAAATGGATTTCGAAATTCGATATGGATTTCGATATCGAAATGGATTTCGAATATCGAAATGGATTTCGATCGATATCGAAATGGATTTCGAATTCGAAATGGATTTCGAATTCGATATGGATTTCGATATCGAAATGGATTTCGATATCGAAATGGATTTCGAATATCGAAATGGATTTTCGAAATCGAAATGGATTTCGATATCGAAATGGATTTCGATATGGATTTCGATATCGAAATGGATTTCGAAATCGAAATGGAAATCGATATGGATTTCGATATCGAAATGGATTTCGAATTCGAAATGGATTTCGATATCGAAATGGATTTCGATATCGAAATGGATTTCGATATCGAAATGGATTTCGATATCGAAATGGATTTCTATATGGATTTCGAAATTCGAAATGGATTTCGATATCGAAATGGATTTCGATATCGATATGGATTTCGATATCGATTTCGATATGGATTTCGATATCGAAATGGATTTCGAAATTCGAAATGGATTTCGATATCGAAATGGATTTCGATTTCGAAATGGATTTCGAAATCGAAATGGATTTCGATATCGAAATGGATTTCGATATCGAAATGGATTTCGAAATCGAAATGGATTTCGATATCGGATTTCGATATCGAAATGGATTTCGAATTCGATATGGATTTCGATATCGAAATGGATTTCGATATGAATTTCGATTTCGAAATGGATTTCGAAATGGATTTCGAAATCGAAATGGATTTCGAATTCGATATGGAATTTCGATATCGAAATGGATTTCGATATCGAAATGGATTTCGATATCGAAATGGATTTCGAAATCGATATGGATTTCGATATCGAAATGGATTTCTATATGGATTTCGAATTCGAAATGGATTTCGATATCGAAATGGATTTCGATATCGAAATGGATTTCGATATTCGAAATGATTTCGATATCGAAATGGATTTCGATATCGAAATGGATTTCGATTTCGAAATGGATTTCGAATATCGAAATGGATTTCGATATCGAAATCCAATTTCGATATCGAAATCCGATTTCGATAAATGGATTTCGAAATCCATTCGAAATATTCGATATCGAAATCCATTTCGATATCGAAATCCATTTCGATATCGAAATCCATTTCGATATCGAAATCCATTTCGATATCGAAATGCATTTCGATATCGAAATGGATTTCGATATCGAAATCCATTTCGATTTCGAAATCCATTTCGATATCGAAATCCATTTCGATATCGAAATCCATTTCGATATGGATTTCGAAATCCATATCGAAATCCATTTCGATATCGAATTCCATTTCGAATTTCGAAATCCATTTCGATATTCGAAATCCATTTCGATATCGAAATCCATTTCGAAATCGAAATCCATTTCGATATCGAAATTCTTTCGATATCGATTTCGAAATCCATTTCGATATCGAAATCCATTTCGAATATCGAAATCCATTTCGAATTCGAAATCGATTTCGATATCGAAATCCATTTCGATTTCGAAATCCATTTCGAATTCGAAATCCATTTCGATATCGAAATTCGATTTCGAATTCGAAATGCATTTCGAATATCGAAATCCATTTCGATATCGAAATCCATTTCGAATATCGAAATCCATTTCGATATTCGAAATCCATTTCGATATCGAAATCCATTTCGATATCGAAATCCATTTCGATATCGAAATCCATTTCGAATTTCGAAATCCATTTCGATATCGAAATCCATTTCGAAATCGAAATCCATTTCGATATCGAAATCCATTTCGATATCGAAATCCATTTCGAATTTCGAAATATTTCGATATCGAAATCCATTTCGATATCGAAATCCATTTCGGAATTCGAAATCCATTTCGAATATCGAAATCCATTTCGATATTCGAAATCCATTTCGAATTCGAAATCCATTTCGATATCGAAATCCATTTCGAATTCGAAATCCATTTCGATATCGAAATCCATTTCGAATTCGAAATCCATTTCGATATCGAAATCCATTTCGATATCGAAATCCATTTCGATATCGAAATCCATTTCGAAATCGAAATCCATTATCGAAATCGAATTTCGATATCGAAATCCATTTCGATTTTCGAAATCCATTTCGATATCGAAATCCATTTCGATTTCGAAATCCATTTCGATATCGAAATCCATTTCGATTTCGAAATCCGATTCGAAATCCATTTCGATATCGAAATCCATTTCGAATTTCGAAAATATCGAAATCCATTTCGATATCGAATTCCATATCGATTTCGAAATCCATTTCGATATCGAAATCCATTTCGATTTCGAAATCCATTTCGATATCGAAATCCATTTCGATATTCGAAATCCATATCGATAATTCGAAATCCATTTCGAATTCGAAATCCATTTCGATATTCGAAATCCATTTCGATATCGAAATCCATTTTCGAAAATTTCATTTCGATATCGAAATCCATTTCGATTTCGAAATCCATTTCGAAATCGAAATCTATTTCGATATCGAAATCCATTTCGATTTCGAAATATTTCGATATCGAAATCCATATCGAAATCGAAATCCATTTATTCGAAATCCATTTCGATATCGAAATCCATTTCGAATTCGAAATCCATTTCGAAATTTCGAAATCCATTTCGATTTCGAAATCCATTTCGATATCGAAATCCATTTCGATTTCGAAATCCATTTCGATATCGAAATCCATTTGAATCGAAATCCATTTCGATATCGAAATCCATATCCGAATTCGAAATCCATTTCGATATCGAAATCCATTTCGATATCGAAATCCATTTCGATATTTCGAAATCCCATATTTCGAATTCGAAAATCCATATCGATTTCCATTTCGAAATCGAAATCCATTTTTCGATATCGAAATCCATTTCGAATTCGAAATCCATATCGATATCGAAATCCATTTCGAATATCGAAATCCATTTCGATATCGAAATCCATTTCGATTTCGAAATCCATTTCGATATCGAAATCCATTTCGATATTCGAAATCCATATCCGAATTCGAAATCCATTTCGATATCGATTTCGATATCGAAATCCATTTCGATTTCGAAATCCATTTCGATTTCGAAATCCATTTCGATATTCGAAATCCATTTCGATTTCGATATCGAATTTCGATATCGAAATCCATTTCGAATTCGAAATCCATTTCGATTTCGAAATCCATATCGAAATCCAAATATTATCGATTTCGAAATCCATTTCGATATCGAAATCCATTTCGATTTCGAAATCCATTTCGATATCGAAATCCATTTCGATTTCGAAATCCATATCGAAATCCATTTCGATATCGAAATCCATTTCGATTTCGAAATCCAATTCGAATTCGAATTCCATTTCGACATTCATTTCGAAATCATTTCGATAATCGAAATCCATTTCGATTTCGAAATCCATTTCGATATCGAAATCCATATTTCGAATTCGAAATCTCATTTCGAATTCGAAATTCGATATCGAAATCCATTTCGATTTCGAAATCCATATCGAAATCCATTTCGATATCGAAATCCATTTCGATTTCGAAATCCATTTCGATATCAAATTCCATTTCGATATCGAAATCCATTTCGATATCGAAATCCATTTCGATTTCGAAATCCATATCGATTTCGAAATCCATTTCGATATCGAAATCCATTTCGATTTCGAAATCCATTTCGAATTCGAAATCCATTTCGATATCGAAATCCATTTCGATTTCGAAAATCGATTTCATATCGAAATCCATTTCGAATATCGAAATCCATATCGATTTCGAAATCCATTTCGAAATCGAAATCCATTTCGATATCGAAATCCATTTCGATTTCGAATTCGATATGGATTTCGATATCGAAATCCATTTCGATATCGAAATCCATTTCGATATCGAAATCCATTTCGATATCGAAATCCATTTCGATATCGAAATCCATTTCGATTTCGAAATCCATTTCGATATCGAAATCCATTTCGAATTCGAAATCCATTTCGATATTCGAAATCCATTTCGAATATCGAAATCCATTTCGATATCGAAATCCATTTCGGATATCGAAATCCATTTCGATTTCGAAATCCATTTTCGATATCGAAATCCATTTCGATATCGAATTCCATATCGATATCGGATTTCGATATTCGAAATCCATATCGAAATCGGAAATCCATTTCGATATCGAAATCCATTTCGATTTCGAAATCCATATCGAAATCCATTTCGATATCGAAATCCATTTCGAATTTCGAAATCCATTTCGATATCGAAATCCATTTCGATATCGAAATCCATTTCGATTTTCGAAATCCATATCGAAATCCATTTCGATATCGATATCGAAATCCATTTCGATATCGAAATCCATTTCGAAATCGAAATCCATTTCGAATATCGAAATCCATTTCGATATCGAAATCCATTTCCAACGAAATCCATTTCGATATCGAAATCCATTTCGAGTTCGAAATCCATTTCGATATCGAAATCCATTTTCGAAATTCGAAATCCATTTCGATTTCGAAATCAATTTCGATATCGAAATCCATTTCGATTTCGATATCGAAAATCGATTTCGATATCGAAATCGCATTTCCAATATCGAAATCCATTTCGATTTCGAAATAAATCCATATCGAAATCCATTTCGATATCGAAATCCATTTCGAAATTCGAAATCCATTTCGATATCGAAATCCATTTCGATTTCGAAATCCATTTCGATATCGAAATCCATTTCGATATCGAATTCCATTTCGAATTTCGAAATCCATTTCGAATTCGAAATCCATTTCGATATCGAAATTCATTTCGATTTCGAAATGCCATTTCGATATCGAAATCCATTTCGATTTTCGAATCATAGAAATCCATTTCGGATATCGAAATCCATTTCGAATATCGAAATCCATTTCGATATCGAAATCCATTTCGATATCGAAATCCATTTCGATTTCGAATATCGAAATGGATTTCGATATCGAAATCCATTTCGATTTCGAAATGGATTTCGATATCGAAATCCATTTCGATATCGAAATCCATTTATCGAATTCGAAATCCATTTCGATATCGAAATCCATTTCGATATCGAAATCCATTTCGAATTCGAAATGCATTTCGATATTCGATATCCATTTCGATATTCGAAATGGATTTCGAAATCGAAATGGATTTCGAATATCGATTTCGAATTCGAAATCGATTTCGATAATTCGAAATGGATTTCGAAATCGAAATGGATTTCGATATCGAAATGGATTTCGAATTTCGAAATGGATTTCGAAATCGATATGGAATTCGATATCGAAATGGATTTCGAAATCGAAATTTCGATATCGAAATGGATTTCGAAATCCATTTCGATATCGATTTCGATATCGATATTCGAAATCCATTTCGAATTCGATATGATTTCGATATCGAAATGGATTTCGAAATCCATTTCGATATCGAATTTCGATTTCGAAATGGATTTCGATATCGAATATCGATTTCGAATTCGAAATGGATTTCGAAATTCGAAATGGATTTCGAAATCGAAATGGATTTCGAAATATTTCGATATGGATTTCGAAATCGAAATGGATTTCGAATTCGAAATGGATTTCGATATCGAAATGGATTTCGAATTCGAAATGGATTTCGAATTCGAAATGGATTTCGATATCGAAATGGATTTCGATATCGAAATGGATTTCGAATTCGAAATGGATTTCGATATCGAAATCCATTTCGATATCGAAATGGATTTCGAAATCGAAATGATTTCGATATCGAAATGGATTTCGAATTCGAAATGCATTTCGATATCGAAATCGAATTTCGATTTCGATATGCATTTCGAATTCGAAATGGATTTCGAATTTGATATGGAATTCGATATCGAAATGGATTTCGATATGGATTTCGAAATCGAAATGGATTTCGATATCGAAATGGATTTCGAAATCGATATGGAATTCGATATCGAAATGGATTTCGATATCGATATCGAAATCGATTTCGATATCGAAATGCATTTCGATTTCGAAATGGATTTCGATATCGAAATCCATTTCGATTTCGAAATCAATTTCGATATCGAAATGCATTTCGATATCGAAATCATTTCGAATATCGAAATGGATTTCGATATCGAAATGGATTTCGAATTCGAAATGGATTTCGATATCGAAATCCATTTCGAATTCGAAATCCATTTCGATATCGAAATCCATTTCGAATTCGAAATCGATTTCGAAATTCGAAATGGATTTCGATATCGAAATGCATTTCGATATCGAAATGCATTTCGAAATCGAAATCCATTTCGAATTCGAAATGGATTTCGATATCGAAATCCATTTCGAATTCGAAATCCATTTCGAATTCGAAATCCATTTCGATATCGAAATCCATTTCGATTTCGAAATCCATTTCGAAAAATTCGAAATCCATTTCGATATCGAAATCCATTTCGATATCGAAATCCATTTCGAATTCGAAATCCATTTCGATATCGAAATCCATATCGAAATACATTTCGATATCGAATCCATTTCGATATCGAAATCCATTTCGATTTCGAAATCCATTTCGAATTCGAAATTTCGAAATCCATTTCGAATTCGAAATCCATTTCGATATCGAAATCCATATCGAATTCGAAATCCATTTCGATATCGAAATCCATTTCGAAATCGAAATCCATTTCGATATCGAATTCCATATCGATTTCGAAATCCATTTCGATATCGAAATCCATATCGAATTCGAAATCCATCGAATTCGATTTCGAATTTCGATTTCCATAAATCGAAATCCATTTCGATATTTCGAAATCCATATTTCGAAATCCATTTCGATATCGAAATCCATTTCGAATTCGAAATCCATTTCGATATCGAAATCCATTTCGATATCGAAATCCATATCGATATCGAAATCCATTTCGATATCGAAATCCATTTCGATATCGAAATCCATTTCGATATCGAAATCCATTTCGAATATCGAAATCCATTTCGATATCGAAATCCATTTCGATTTCGAAATCCATTTCGATATTCGAAATCCATATCGATATCGAAATCCATATCGAATTCGAAATCCATTTCGATTTCGAAATCCATTTCGAAATCGAAATCCATATCGAATTCGAAATCCATTTCGATTTCGAAATCCATTTCGATATCGAAATCCATTTCGATTTCGAAATCCATTTCGATATCGAAATCCATATCGATTTCGAAATCCATTTCGATATTCGAAATCCATTTCGATATCGAAATCCATTTCGATATCGAAATCCATTTCGATTTCGAAATCCATATCGAAATACATTTCGATATCGAAATCCATATCGATTTCGAAATCCATTTCGATATCGAAATCCATTTCGAATTCGAAATCCATTTCGATATCGAAATCCATTTCGATATCGAAATCCATTTCGAATTCGAAATCCATTTCGATTATCGAAATCCATTTCGATATCGAAATCCATTTCGATATCGAAATCCATTTCGAATTCGAAATCCATTTCGATATTCGAAATCCATTTCGATATCGAAATCCATTTCGATATCGAAATCCATTTCGATATCGAAATCCATTTCGATATCGAAATCCATTTCGATATCGAAATCCATTTCGAATTCGAAATCCATTTCGATATCGAAATCCATTTCGATGTCGAAATCCATTTCGATATCGAAATCCATTTCGATATCGAAATCCATTTCGATTTCGAAATCCATATCGAAATCGAAAATTTCGATATCGAAATCCATTTCGATATCGAAATCCATTTCGATATCGAAATCCATATCAATTTCGAAATCCATTT
Source organism: Drosophila prosaltans (assembly GCA_018151275.1). NCBI lineage: Eukaryota > Metazoa > Arthropoda > Insecta > Diptera > Drosophilidae > Drosophila > Drosophila prosaltans. The sequence continues at coordinate 54,202 of JAECWY010001565.1, forward strand.
CGATATCGAAATCCATTTCGATTTCGAAATCCATATCGAAATCCATTTCGATATCGAATTCCATATCAATTTCGAAATCCATTTCGAATTCGAAATCCATATCGATATCGAAATCCATTTCGATATCGAAATCCATTTCGATATCGAAATCCATTTCGATTTCGAAATCCATTTCGATTTCGAAATCCATTTCGATATCGAAATCCATTTCGATTTCGAAATCCATTTCGATATCGAAATCCATTTCGATTTCGAAATCCATTTCGATTTCGAAATCCATTTCGATTTCGAAATCCATATCGAAATCCATTTCGATATCGAAATCCATATCAATTTCGAAATCCATTTCGATATCGAAATCCATATCGAATTCGAAATCGATATTCGAAATCCATTTCGAATTCGAAATCCATTTTTCGAAATCCATTTCGATGAATCGAAATCCATTTCGATATCGAAATCCATATCGATTCGAAATCCATTTCGATATTCGAAATCCATATCGATTTCGAAATCCATTTCGAAATCGAAATATTTCGATATTCGAAATCCATTTCGATATCGAAATCCATTTCGAATTCGAAATCCATTTCGATATCGAAATCCATTTCGAATTCGAAATCCATTTCGATATCGAATTTCGATATCGATTTCATCGAATTTCGAAATCCATTTCGATTTCGAATTCCATATCGAAATCCATTTCGATATCGAAATCCATTTCGATATCGAAATCCATTTCGAATTTCGAAATCCATTTCGAATTCGAAATCCATTTCGATATCGAAATCCATTTCGATATCGAAATCCATATCGAATTCGAAATCCATTTCGATATCGAAATCCATTTCGAATATCGAAATCCATATTCATTCGAAATCCATTTCGATTTCGAAATCCATATCGATTTCGAAATCCATTTCGATATCGAAATCCATATCGAATTCGAAATCCATTTCGAATTCGAAATCCATTTCGATATCGAAATCCATTCGAAATCCATTTCGAATTCGAAATCCATTTCGATTTCGAAATCCATTTCGAATATCGAAATCCATTTCGATATCGAAATCCATATCGAATTCGAAATCCATTTCGATATCGAAATCCATTTCGATATCGAAATCCATTTCGATATCGAAATCCATTTCGATATCGAAATCCATTTCGAATATCGAAATCCATATCGAAATCCATTTCGATATCGAAATCCATATAAATTTCGAAATCCATTTCGAATTCGAAATCCATTTCGATATCGAAATCCATTTCGATATCGAAATTCCATTTCGATTTCGAAATCCTTTCGATATCGAAATCCATTTCGATATCGAAATCCATATCGAATTCGAAATCCATTTCGATATCGAAATCCATATCGAATTCGAAATCCATTTCGATATCGAAATCCATTTCGATATCGATATCGAAATCCATTTCGATTTCGAAATCCATTTCGATATTCGAAATCCATTTCGAATTCGAAATCCATTTCGATATCGAAATCCATTTCGATATCGAAATCCATTTCGAATTCGAAATCCATTTCGATATCGAAATCCATTTCGTTTTCGAAATCCATATCGAAATCCATTTCGATATCGAATTCCATATATCGGAAATCCATTTCGAATTCGAAATCCATTTCGAATATCGAAATCCATTTCGATATCGAAATCCATTTCGAATTCGAAATCCATTTCGATTTCGAAATCCATTTCGAATATCGAAATCCATTTCGATTTCGAAATCCATTTCGATATCGAAATCCATTTCGAAATCGATTTCCATATCGAAATCCATATCGATTTCGAAATCCATATCGAATTTCGAAATCCATATCGATATCGAAATCCATATCGATTTCGAAATCCATATCGAATTCGAAATCCATTTCGATATCGAAATCCATTTCGATTTCGAAATCCATTTCGAATTCGAAATCCATTTCGATATCGAAATCCATTTCGATTTCGAAATCCATTTCGAAATCGAAATCCATTTCGATATCGAAATCCATTTCGATTTCGAAATCCATATGGATTCGATATCGAAATCGATATCGAATTTCGATTTCGAAATCCATTTCGATATCGAAATCCATTTCGAAATCCATTTCGAATATCGAAATCCATTTCGATATCGAAATCCATATCGATTTCGAATTTCGATATCGAAATCGAAATCCGATATCGAAATTATCATTTCGATATCGATTTCGAAATCCAAATCCATTTCGATATCGAAATCCATTTCGAATTCGAAATCCATTTCGATATCGAAATCCATTTCGATTTCGAAATCCATTTCGATATCGAAATCCATTTCGAAATCGAATTTCTATCAATTTCGATTTCGAAATCCATTTCGATATCGAAATTCGATATATCGAAATCGAAATTTCGATATCGAAATCCATTTCGAATTCGATATCAATTTCGATATCGAAATCCATTTCGATTTCGAAATCCATTTCGATATCGAAATCCATTTCGAATTCGAAATCCATTTCGATATCGAAATCCATTTTCGATATCGAAATCCATTTCGATTTCGAAATCCATTTCGATTTCGAAATCCATATCGATATCGAAATCCATTTCGATATCGAAATCCATATCGAATTTCGAAATCCATTTCGATTTCGAAATCCATATCGAAATCCATTTCGATATCAATTCCATATCGATTTCGAAATCCATTTCGAAATCCATTTCGATATCGAAATCCATATCGATTTCGAAATCCATTTCGAATTCGAAATCCATATCGATATCGAAATCCATTTCGATATCGAAATCCATTTCGAATTCGAAATCCATTTCGAATTTCGAAATCCATTTCGATATCGAAATCCATTTCGATATTCGAAATCCATTTCGATATCGAAATCCATATCGAATTCGAAATCCATTTCGATATCGAAATCCATTTCGAATTCGAAATCCATTTCGAATTCGAAATCCATTTCGATATCGAAATCCATTTCGATTTCGAAATCCATTTCGATATCGAAATCCATTTCGATTTCGAAATCCATTTCGGTATCGAAATCCATATCGAAATCCATTTCGATTTCGAAATCCATTTCGAATTCGAAATCCATTTCGAATTCGAAATCCATATCGAATATCGAAATCCATATCGAATTCGAAATCCATTTCGATATCGAAATCCATTTCGATATCGAAATCCATATCGAAATCGAAATCCATTTCGATATTCGAAATCCATATCGAAATCGAAAATCCATTTCGTATATCGAAATCCATTTCGAAATCCATTTCGAATTCGAAATCCAATTCGAAATCCATTTCGATATCGAAATCCATATTTTCGAAATCGAAATCCATTTCGATATCGAAATCCATTTCGATTTCGAAATCCATATCGAAATCGAAATCCATTTCGGTAATTCGAAATCCATTTCGATTTCGAAATCCATTTCGATATCGAAAATTCTATTTCGAAATCCATAAATAATTCGAAATCCATTTCGAATATCGAAATCCATATCGATTTCGAAATTTCCATTTCGAAATCCATATCGAAATTTTCCATTTCGATTTCGAAATCCATATCGATATCGATACTTATCGAAATCGAAATCCATTTCGATATCGAAATCCATTTCGAATTCGAAATCCATATTCGATATCGAAATCCATTTCGATATCGAAATCCATATCAATTTCGAAATCCATTTCGATTTCGAAATCCATATCGAATTCGAAATCCATTTCGATATCGAAATCCATTTCGATTATCGAAATCCATTTCGATATCGAAATCCATTTCGGAATTTCGAAATCCATTTCGATATTCGAAATCCATATCGATTCGAAATCCATTTCGAATTCGAAATTATCGATTTCGAAATCCATTTCGATATCGAAATCCATTTCGAAATCCATTTCGATTTCGAAATCCCATATTGAAATCCATTTCGATATCGAAATCCATTTCAATTTCGAAATCCATTTCGAAATTTCCGATATCGAATTCCATTTCGATATCGAAATCCATTTCGATATCGAAATCCATTTATCGAAATCGAAATCCGTTTTATCGAAATCCATTTCGATATCGAAATCCATTTCGATTCCGAAATCCATATCGAAATCCATTTCGATATCGAATTCCATATCAATCCAAATCCATTTCGACATCGAAATCCACATCGAATTCGAAATCCATTTCGATTTCGAAAATCATATAGAAATCCATTTCGATATCGAATTCCATATCAAATTTCCAAATCCATTTCGACATCGAAATCCATATCGAATTCGAAATCCATTTCGATATCGAAATCCATTTCGATTCCGAAATCCATATCGAAATCCATTTCGATATCGAAATCCATATCGATTTCGAAATCCATTTCGATATCGAAATCCATTTCGATTTCGAAATCCATTCCATTTCGAAATCCATTTCGATATCGAAATCCATTTCGAATTCGAAATCCATTTCGATATCGAAATCCATTACGAATTCGAAATCCATTTCGATATCGAAATCCATATCGATTTCGAAATCCATTTCGATTTCGAAATCCATTTCGATTTCGAAATCCATTTATCGAAATCCATTTCGAAATCCATTTCGATATCGAAATCCATATCGAATTCGAAATCCATTTCGATATCGAAATCCATTTCGATATCGAAATCCATTTCGATATCGAAATCCATTTCGATATCGAAATCCATTTCGATATCGAAATTCCATTTCGATATCGAAATCCATTTCGAATTCGAAATCCATTTCGAATTCGAAATCCATTTCGATATCGAAATCCATATCGATATCGAAATCCATTTCGATATCGAAATCCATTTCGATATCGAAATCCATATCGATATTCGAAATCCATTTCGATATCGAATTCCATATCAATTTCGAAATCCATTTCGAATTCGAAATCCATATCGATATCGAAATCCATATCGATATCGAAATCCATATCGATATCGAAATCCATATCGAATTCGAAATCCATTTCGATTTCGAAATCCATTTCGGTATCGAAATCCATACCGAAATCTATTTCGATATCGGAAATCCATTTCGATTTCGAAATCCATTTCGATATCGAAATCCGAAATTCGAAATCCATTCGAATTCGAAATCCATATCGAATTCGAAATCCATTTCGATATCGAAATCCATATCGAATTCGAAATCCATTTCGATATCGAAATCCATATCGAAATCGAAATCCATTTCGATATCGAAATCCATTTCGATTTCGAAAATCATATAGAAATCCATTTCGATATCGAATTCCATATAAATTTCAAAATCCATTTCGAATTCGAAATCCATTTCGATATCGAAATCCATTTCGATATCGAATTCCATATCAATTTCGAAATCCATTTCGAATTCGAAATCCATATCGATATCGAAATCCATATCAAATTCGAAATCCATTTCGATATCGAAATCCATTTCGATTTCGAAATCCATTTCGAATTCGAAATCCATATCGAATTCGAAATCCATTTCGATTTCGAAATCCATTTCGATTTCGAAATCCATATCGAAATCCATTTCGATATCGAATTCCATATCAATTTCGAAATCCATATCGAATTCGAAATCCATTTCGATATCGAAATCCATTTCGATTTCGAAAATCCATTTCGATTTCGAAAAATTTCCATATCCAATTCGAAATCCATTTCGATATCGAAATCCATTTCGATATCGAAATCCATTTCGATATCGAAATCCATTTCGATTTCGAAATCCGTATGGAAATCCATATCGATATCGAAATCCATTTCGATTTCGAAATCCATTTCGATATCGAAATCCATTTCGATTTCGAAATCCATTTCGAATTTCGAAATCCATTTCGATATCGAAATCCATTTCGATTTCGAAATCCATTTCGATATCGAAATCCATTTCGATATCGAAATCCATATCGATTTCGAAATCCATTTCGATATTCGAAATCCATTTCGATATTCGAAATCCATTTCGATATTCGAAATCCATATCGAATTCGAAATCCATTTCGATTTCGAAATCCATTTCGATATCGAAATCCATTTCGATTTCGAAAATCCATATTTCGATATCGAAATCCATTTCGATTTCGAAATCCATTTCGAAATTCGAAATCCATTTCGATATCGAAATCCATTTCGATATTCGAAATCCATTTCGATATCGAAATCCATTTCGATATCGAAATCCATTTTCGAAATTCGAAATCCATTTCGAATCGATTTCGAAATCCATTTCGAATTCGAAATAATATCGAAATCCATTTCGATATCGAAATCCATATCGAATTTCGAAATCCATTTCGATATTCGAAATCCATTTCGAATTCGAAATCCATTTCGAATTCGAAATCCATTTCGAAATTCGAAATCCATTTCGAATTCGAAATCCATTTCGAATTTCGAAATCCATTTCGATATTCGAAATCCATTTCGATATTCGAAATCCATTTCGATATCGAAATCCATATCGAAATCCATTTATTCGAAATCCATTTCGATATCGAAATCCATTTCGATATCGAAATCCATTTCGATATCGAAATTTTTCGATTTCGAAATCCATATCGAATTCGAAATCCATTTCGATATCGAAATCCATATCGAAATCCATTTCGAAATCCATTTCGATATTCGAAATCCATTTCGAATATCGAAATCCATTTCGATTTCGAAAAATCCATTTCGATATCGAATCCATTTCGAAATCCATTTCGATATCGAAATCCATTTCGATATCGAAATCCATTTCGAATATCGAAATCCATTTCGAATTCGAAATCCATTTCGATATCGAAATCCATTTCGATATCGAAATCCATTTCGAAATCCATTTCGATATCGAAATCCATTTCGATATCGAAATCCATTTCGATATCGAAATCCATTTCGATATCGAAATCCATTTCGATTTCGAAATCCATTTCGATATCGAAATCCATTTCGATATCGAAATCCATATCGAATTCGAAATCCATTTCGATATCGAAATCCATTTCGATATCGAAATCCATTTCGATTTCGAAATCCATATCGAAATCCATTTCGATATCGAAATCCATATCGAATTCGAAATCCATTTCGTATTCGATATCCATTTCGTATTCGATATCCATTTCGACATCGAAATCCATTTCGATATCGATATCGAAATCCGATATCGAAATCCATTTCGATTTCGAAATCCATTTCGATATCGAAATCCATTTCGATTTCGAAATCCATTTCGATATTCGAAATCCATTTCGAATTTCGAAATCGATATTTCGATATCGAAATCCATTTCGATTTCGAAATCCATTTCGATATCGAAATGGATTTCGATATCGAAATCGAAATTTCGATTTCGAAATCGATCGAATTCGATATCGAAATGGATTTCGATATCGAAATGGATTTCGATATCGAAATGGATTTCGATATCGAAATGGATTTCGAATTCGAAATCGATTTCGATATCGAAATGGATTTCGATATCGAAATCGATATTCGATATTCGAAATCGGATTTCGATTTCGAAATGGATTTCGAAATTCGAAATGGATTTCGATATCGAAATATTTGAATTCGATATCGAAATGGATTTCGATATCGATTTCGATTTCGAAATGGATTTCGATATCGAAATGGATTTCGATATCGAAATGGATTTCGAAATTCGAAATCCATTTCGAAATCGAAATGGATTTCGAAATCGAAATGGATTTCGATATCGAAATGGATTTCGATATCGAAATGGATTTCGAATATGGATTTCGATATCATCGAAATGGATTTCGATATCGAAATGGATTTCGATATCGAAATGGATTTCGATATCGAAATTGATTTTTCGATATGGATTTCGATAAGGATTTGGATTTCGAATCGAAATGGATTTCGAATTGAAATCATATGGATTTCGATATCGAAATGGATTTCGAATTTCCGAAATGGATTTCGAAATCGAAATGGATTTCGATATCGAAATGGGATTTCGAATTTCGATATAAATTTCGGATTTCGAATTCGAAATGGATTTCGAAATTGATATGGAATTTCGAATTCGAAATGGATTTGTATATGGATTTCAAAATCGAAATGGATTTCGAAATCGATAATGGATTTCGAATTTCGAAATGGATTTCGAAATCGATATGGATTTCGATATCTCGAAATGGATTTCGAAATCGATATGGATTTCGATATCGAAATGGATTTCGAAATCGAAATGGATTTCGAAATCGAAATGGATTTCGAAATTGATATGGATTTCGATATCGAAATGGATTTTCGATATGGATTTCGAATTCGAATGTATCGAATTCCGATGTGATTTCGAAATTGATATGGAATTCGATATCAAATGGATTTTTCGATATGGGATTTCGAATCGAAATGATTTCGAAATCGAAATGGATTTCGAAATGAATATCGAAATGGATTTCGAATTCGAAATGGATTTCGAAATTGATATGGAATTGATATCGAAATGGATTTTCGAAATATGGATTTCGATATCGAAATGGATTTCGATTTCGAAATGGATTTCGATATCGAAATGGATTTCGAAATGAATTTCGATATCGAAATGAATTCGTTATGGATTTCTCGAAATGGATTTCGAATTCGATATTTCGAAATGGATTTCGAAATCCGAATTATCGATTTCGATATCGAAATGGATTCCTAATTCGAAATGGATTTCGAATATCGAAATGGATTTCGAATTCGATATGAATTTCGATATCGAAATGGATTTTTTCGAATTCGAAATATGGATTTCGAAATCGATATGAGAATTCGATATCGAAATGGATTTCGAATTCGAAATGGATTTTTCAAATTTCGATATGGATTTCGAATTATCGAAATGGGATTTCGATATCGAAATGGATTTCGAATTCGATATGAATTTCGATATCGAAATGGATTTCGAATTCGAAATGGATTTCGATATCGAAATGAATTTCGATATCGAAATGGATTTCGAATTCGATATGGTTTTTAATTCGATATGGATTTCGATATCGAAATGGATTTCGAATTCGAAATGGATTTCGAATTTCGAAATGGATTTCGAAATCGAAATGGATTTCGATATTCGATAAACAATTCGATATCGAAATGGTTTTCGAATTATATATGGATTTCGATTTCGATAGTTTCGGATTCGAAATGATTCGAAATAGATTTTAAATTCGAAATGGATTTCGAATTCGATAAGGATTTCGATATCGAAATGGATTTTGAATTCGAAATGGATTTCGAATTCGAAATGGATTTCGATATCGAAATAGTTTCAGTTTCGAATTTCGATATCGAAATGGATTTCGATTTCGAAATGGAATTTCGAAATCGAAATGGATTTCGATATCGAAATGTGGATTTCGGATTTCGATAATGGATTTCGATATCGAAATGGATTTCGAATTCGAAATGGATTTCGAAAATTGATATGGAATTCGATAAATATCGAAATGGATTTCGAATTCGAAATGGATTTCGAAATCGATAATGATTTCGATATCGAAATGGATTTCGAATTCGAAATGGATTTCCGAATTCGATAATAAAATTCGATATCGAAATGGATTTTGAATTCGAAATGGATATTTCGAAAATTTCGAAATGTTTCGAATTCGATATGGATTTCGATATCGAAATGAATTTTCGATTCGAAATGGATTTCGAATTCGATATGAAATTTCGAATTCAAAGTAGATTTCGAAATCGAAATATGGATTTCGAATTCGAAATGGATTTCGAATTCGTGATATAATATTTCGATATCGAAATGGATTTTCGAATTCGGAAATGGATTTCGAATTCGATATAATTTCATTATCGATATCGAAATCGAATTTTCGAAATGGATTTCGATATCGAAATGGATTTCGAAATCGAAATGATTTCGAAAATGGATTTCGTATATCGAAATGTTTCGAATTTCGATAGAAATGGATTTCGAATTCGAAATCGAATTCGATATCGAAATGGATTTCGAAATCGAAATGGATTTCGATATCGAATATGGATTTCGAATTCGAAATTGGATTTCGATATTCGATAAAATGGTTTTCGATATCGAAATGGATTTCGAATTCGAAATGGATTTCGAAATCGAAATGGATTTCGAATTCGATATGAAATCGAAATGGATTTCGAATTTCGATAATGGATTTCGATATCGAAATGGATTTCGATATCGAAATGGATTTCGAATATCGAAATGGATTTCGATATCGAAATGGATTTCGAATTCGATAAAAGATTTCGATATCGAAATGGATTTCGAATTCGAAATGGATTTTCGAAATTCGATATAAATTCGATATCGAAATGGATTTCAATGAAATGATTTCGAATTCGATATGGATTTTCGAATTCGAAATGGATTTCGATATCGAAATGGATTTCGATTTCGAAATGGATTTCGATATCGAAATGAATTTCGAAATCGAAATGGATTTCGATGTCGAAATAGATTTCGAATTCGATATGGAATTCGATATCGAAATGGATTTCGAAATCGAAATGGATTTCGAAATTCGAAATGGAAATTTCGATATCGAAAATGGATTTCGAATTCGAAATGGATTTCGATATCGAATGGATTTCGATATCGAAATGGATTTCGAATTCGAAATGGATTTCGAAATTCCATATGATTTCGATATCGAAATGGATTTCGAATTCGAAATGGATTTCGAAATCGATATGGATTTCGATATCGAAATGGATTTTCGAAATCGATAAATATCGATTTCGGAAATGGATTTCGAATTCGATATGGATTTCGATATCGAAAATGGATTTCGAATATCGAAATGGATTTCGAATTTCGATATGGATTTCGATATCAAAATGGATTTCGAATTCGATAAAGAATTGGATTTCGATTTCGAAATATGGATTTCGATATCGAAAATGATTTCGATATCCGAAATGGATTTCGAATTCGATATAATTCTGATATTCGAAATGGATTTCGAAATCGAATTTGGATTTCGAATTCGAAATGGATTTCGAATTCGATATGGATTTCGAATTCGAAATGGATTTCGAAATTTATGGATTTCGATATCGAAATGGATTTCGATTCGATATGGATTTCGGAATTCGAAATGGATTTCGAAATCGAAATGGATTTCGATATCGAAATGGATTTCGAAATCGAAATGGATTTCGAATTCGAAATTTCGAATTCGAAATGGATTTCGAAATCGATATGGAAATCGATATCGAAATGGATTTCGATATGGATTTCGAAATCGAAATGGATTTCGATTTCGATATCGAAATGGATTTCGAAATCGAAATGGATTTCGATATCGAAATGGATTTCGATATTATTTCAAATCCGAAATGGATTTCGATATCTATAATGGATTTCGATATCGAAATGGATTTCGATGATATCGAAATGGATTTCGATATCGAAATGGATTTCGATATCGAAATGGATTTCGAAATCGAAATGGATTTCGATATCGAAATGGATTTCGAATTTCGATAACGGATTTCGAAATCGATATCGAAATGGATTTCGATATCGAAATGGATTTCGATATCGAAATGGATTTCGAAATCGAAATGGATTTCGATATCGAAATGGATTTCGATATTCGAAATGGATTTCGATATCGAAGATTTCGAAATCGAAATGGATTTCGATATCGAAATGGATTTCGAAATCGAAATGGATTTCGATATCGAAATGGATTTCGAAATCGAAATGGATTTCGAATTCGAAATGGATTTCGATATCGAAATGGATTTCGAATTCGAATATGGATTTCGATATCGAAATGGATTTCGAAATCGAAATGGATTTCGATATCGAAATGGATTTCGAATTCGATATGGATTTCGATATCGAAATGGATTTCGATATCGAAATGGATTTCGAATTCGAAATGGATTTCGATATCGAAATGGATTTCGATATTCGAAATGGATTTCGAATATCGAAATGGATTTCGATATCGAAATGGATTTCGATATCGAAATGGATTTCGATATCGAAATGGATTTCGATATCGAAATGGATTTCGAATATCGATATGGATTTCGATATCGAAATGGATTTCGAAATCGATATGGATTTCGAAATCGAAATGGATTTCGATATCGAAATGGATTTCGATATCGAAATGGATTTCGATATCGAAATGGATTTCGATATTTCGATATGGATTTCGATTTCGAATTCGAAATGGATTTCGAAATCGAAATGGATTTCGATATCGAAATGGATTTCGAATTCGATATGGATTTCGATATCGAAATGGATTTCGATATTCGAAATGGATTTCGAAATCGAAATGGATTTCGAAAATCGAAATGGATTTCGATATTCGAAATTTCGATTTCGAAATCGAAATGGATTTCGAATATCGATATGGATTTCGAAATCGAAATGGATTTCGATATCGATTCAATGGATTTCGATATGGATTTTCGAAATGGATTTCGATATCGAAATGGATTTCGATATCGAAATGGATTTCGATATCGAAATGGATTTCGAATTCGAAATGGATTTCGATATCGAAATGGATTTCGATATCGAAATGGATTTCGTTCGAAATGGATTTCGATATCGAAATGGATTTCTGAAATGGATTTCGAATCCGAAATGGATTTCTAATTCGATATGGAATTTCGATATCGAAATGGATTTCGAATGGAAATGGATTTCGATATCGAAATGGATTTCGATATCGAAATGGATTTCGAAATTCGATATGGATTTCGAAATTCGAAATGGATTTCGAATATCGAAATGGATTTCGATATCGAAATGGATTTCGATATCGAATTCGATATGGATTTCGATTTCGATATCGAAATGGATTTCGAATTGAATTTCGATATCGAAATGGATTTCGAATTCGAAATGGATTTTTGATTCGAATTCGAAAATGGATTTCGATATTTCGATATCGATGAAATGGATTTCGAATTCGAAATGGATTTCGAAATCGATATGGATTTCGGATATTTCGAAATGGATAATTCCGATATCGAAATGGATTTCGGTATGGATTTCGAAATCGAAATGGATTTCGATATCGAAATGGATTTCGTATTTCGATTTATCGAAATGGATTTCGAAATCGATAATGGATTTCGATATCGAAATGGATTTCGAATTCGATATGGATTTCGATATCGAAATGGATTTCGAAATTCGGATTTAAGGAATTTCGATATCGAAATGGATTTCGATATGGATTTCGATATCGAAATGGATTTCGATTTCGAAATGGATTTCGAATTCGATATCGAAATCGAAATGGATTTCGAAAATCGATTTCGATATCGATATGGATTTCCAATTCGAAATGGATTTCGAAATTGATATGGAATTCGATATCGAAATGGATTTTCGAAATCGAAATGGATTTCGAAATCGAAATGGATTTCGATATCGAAATGGATTTCGAATTCGAAATGGATTTCGATTTCGAATTCGAAATGGATTTTCGAAATTGATATGGATTTCGATATCGAAATGGATTTCGAATTTATCGAAATTTCGAAATCGAAATGGATTTCGAATTCGAAATCGAATTCGATTTCGATATGGATTTCGATATGGATTTCGATATCGAATGGATTTCGAAAATCCGAAATGGATTTCGATATCGAAATGGATTTCGATTCGAATTTCGAATTGAAATGGATTTCGAAATTGATATGGAATTCGATATCGAAATGGATTTCGAATATCGATATGGATTTTCGAAATCGAAATGGATTTCGATATCGAAATGGATTTCGAATTCGATATGGATTTCGATATCGAAATGGATTTCGAATTCGAAATGGATTTCGATATCGAAATGGATTTCGATATCGAAATGGATTTCGAATATCGAAATGGATTTCGATATCGAAATGGATTTCGATATCGAAATGGATTTCGATATCGAAATGGATTTCGATATCGAAATGGATTTCGAATTCGAAATGGATTTCGATATCGAAATGGATTTCGATATCGAAATGGATTTCGATTTCGAAATGGATTTCGAATTCGAAATGGATTTCGATATCGAAATGGATTTCGAATATCGGATTTCGATATCGAAATCGAAATGGATTTCGATATCGAAATGGATTTCGATATCGAAATGGATTTCGATATCGAAATGGATTTCGATATCGAAATGGATTTCGATATCGAAAATGGATTTCTGAAATGAATTTCGATATCGAATTTCGATATCGAAATGGATTTCGTATATGGATTTCGATATCGAAATGGATTTTCGAAATTCGAAATGGATTTCGATATGATTTTCGAAATGGATTTATCGAAATGGATTTCGAAAAGGATTTCGAATTCGATATGGATTTCGATATCGTAGATTTTGGATTTCGAATTCGAAATGGATTTCGAAATTCCGATATGGAATTCGATATCGAAATGGATTTCGATATGGAAATGGATTTCGAAATCGAAATGGATTTCGAAATCGAAATGGATTTCGATATCGAAATGGATTTCGAAATCGAAATGGATTTCGATATCGATATGGATTTCGAATTCGAAATGGATTTCGAAATTGATATGGAATTCGATATCAAAATGGATTTCGATATGGATTTCGAAATCTAAATGGATTTCGAATTCGATATGGATTTCGATATTGAAATGGATTTCGAATTCGAAATGGATTTCGAAAATGATATGGAATTCGATATCGAAATGGATTTCGATATGGATTTCGAAATCGAAATGGATTTCGATATGGAAATGATTTTCGAAATCGAAATGGATTTCGATATCGAAATGGATTTCGAATTCGATATGGATTTCGATATCGATATGGATTTCGAATTCGAAATGGATTTCGATATCGATATGGATTTCGAATTCGAAATGGATTTCGAAATTGATATGGAATTCGATATCAAAATGGATTTCGATATGGATTTCGAAATCTAAATGGATTTCGAATTCGATATGGATTTCGATATCGAAATGGATTTCGAATTCAAAATGGATTTCGAAATTGATATGGAATTCGATATCGAAATGGATTTCGATATGGATTTCGAAATCTAAATGGATTTCGAATTCGATATGGATTTCGAATTCGAAATGGATTTCGAAATTGATATGGAATTCGATATCGAAGTGGATTTCGATATCGAAATGGATTTCGATATCGATATGGATTTCGATATCGAAATGGATTTCGAAATCGAAATGGATTTCGAATTCGATATGGATTTCGATATCGATATGGATTTCGATATCGATATGGATTTCGAATTCGAAATGGATTTCGAAATTGATATGGAATTCGATATCGAAATGGATTTCGAAATTTCGAAATTTCTAAATTTCTAAATGGATTTCGAATTCGATATGGATTTCGATATTGAAATGGATTTCGGAATATCGAAATGGATTTCGAAATTGATATGATTCGATATCGAAATGGATTTCGATATGGATTTCGAAATCGAAATGGATTTCGATATCGAAATGGATTTCGATATGGATTTCGATATCGAAATGGATTTCGAATTCGATATGGATTTCGATATCGATATGGATTTCGAATTCGAAATGGATTTCGATATCGAAATGGATTTCGATATCGATATGGATTTCGATATCGAAATAGATTTCGATACGGATTTCGATATCAAATATGGATTTCGATATTCGAAATGGATTTCGAATTCGAAATGGATTTCGATTTCGATATGGATTTCGATATCGAAATGGATTTCGATATGGATTTCGAAATCGAAATGGATTTCGAATTCGATATGGATTTCGATATCGATATGGATTTCGAATTCGAAATGGATTTCGAAAATTTATATGGAATTCGATATCGAAATGGATTTCTATGAATGATTTTCGAAATCGAAATGGATTTCGATATCGAAATGGATTTCGAATTCGAAATATGGATTTCGATATCGAATATGGATTTCGATATTCGATATGGAATTTCGATATCGAAATGGATTTCGCTATATGGATTTCGAATATCGAAATGGATTTCGATATCGAAATGGATTAAATTCGAAATGGATTTCGATATCGATATGGATTTCGATATCGAAATGGATTTCGAAATCGAAATGGATTTCGAAATCGAAATGGATTTCGATATCGAAATGGATTTTCGATATGGATTTCGAAATGGATATCGATATCGAAATGGATTTCGAAATCGAAATGGATTTCGAAATTCGATATGAATTTCGATATCGAAATGGATTTCGATATTTCGAAATGGTTTTCGATATTTGAAATGGATTTCGATATCGATATGGATTTCGATATCTAATGGATTTCGATATCGAAATGGATTTCGAATTTCGAAATCGAAATGATTTATTCGATAATTTCGATATCGAAATGGATTTCGATATCGATATGGATTTCGATATCGATATGGATTTCGAATTCGAAATGGATTTCCGGAAATCGATATGGAATTCGATATCGAAATGGATTTCGATAATGGATTTCGATATCGAAATGGATTTCGATATCGAAATGGATTTCGAAATCTAAATGGTTTCGATTTCGAATAGTTTCGGAAATTCGATATGGATTTCGAAATCGATATGGATTTCGAATTCGAAATGGATTTCGAATTCGAAATGGATTTCGATTTCGAAATGGATTTCGATATGGATTTCGATATCGAAATGGATTTCGAAATCTGAAATGGATTTCGAAATCGAATATGGATTTCGATATCGATATGGATTTCGAAATCGAAATGGATTTCGAATTCGATTTCGAAATGGATTTCGAAATCGAAATGGATTTCGATATCGAAATCGATTCGATATGGATTTCGAATTCGAAATGGATTTCGATATCGAAATGGATTTCGATATCGAAATGGATTTCGATATTCGAAATGGATTTCGAATATCGAAATGGATTTCGAAATCGATATGGATTTCGATATCGAAATGGATTTCGAATGGATTCGAAATCGAATTTGGATTTCGAATATGGATTTCGAATTCGAAATGGATTTCGAATATCGAAATGGATTTCGAATATCGAAATGGATTTCGAAATTCGATATGGATTTCGATATCGATATCGAAATCGATTTCGAAATGGATTTCGATATCGAAATGGATTTCGAATCGAAATGGATTTCGATATCGAAATGGATTTCGATATCGAAATCGAAATGGATTTCGATATCGAAATGGATTTCGATATCGAAATGGATTTCGAAATCGAAATGGATTTCGAAATCGAAATGGATTTCGATTTCGATATCGAAATGGATTTCGAATTCGATATGGATTTCGATATCGAAATGGATTTCGAATTCGATATGGATTTCGATATCGAAATGGATTTCGAAATTCGAAATGGATTTCGATATTCGAAATGGATTTCGAATATCGAAATGGATTTCGATATCGAAATGGATTTCGAATTCGAAATGGATTTCGAAATCGATATGGATTTCGATATCGAAATGGATTTCGATATCGAAATGGATTTCGATATCGAAATGGATTTCGATTTCGAAATGGATTTCGAAATCGAAATGGATTTCGATATCGAAATGGATTTCGATATCGAAATGGATTTCGATATCGAAATGGATTTCGAAATTCGAAATGGATTTCGATATCGAAATGGATTTCGATATCGAAATCGATTTCGATTTCGAATTCGAAATGGATTTCGATATCGAAATGGATTTCGATATCGAAATGGATTTCGATATCGAAATGGATTTCGAAATTCGAAATGGATTTCGAATATCGAAATGGATTTCGAATATCGAATATGGATTTCGAAATCGAAATGGATTTCGATATCGAAATGGATTTCGATATTCGAAATGGATTTCGAAATCGAAATGGATTTCGATATCGAAATGGATTTCGATATCGAAATGGATTTCGATATTCGAAATGGATTTCGATATCGAAATGGATTTCGAATTCGAAATGGATTTCGATATCGAAATGGATTTCGATATCGAAATGGATTTCGATATCGAAATGGATTTCGAAATCGATATGGATTTCGATATCGAAATGGATTTCGATATCGATTTCGATTTCGAAATGAATTTCGATATCGAAATTCGATATTTCGAATTCGAAATGGATTTCGATTTCGAATATGGATTTCGAAATCGAATTTCGATATCGAAATGGATTTCGATATCGAAATGGATTTCGATTTCGAAATGGATTTCGAATTCGATATGGAATTTCGATATCGAAATGGATTTCGAATTCGAAATGGATTTCGATATCGAAATGGATTTCGATATTCGAAATGGATTTCGAATTTCGAAATGGATTTCGATTTCGAATTCGAAATGGATTTCGATATCGAAATGGATTTCGAATATCGAAATGGATTTCGATATCGAAATGGATTTCGATATCGAAATGGATTTCGAAATCGAAATGGATTTCGATATCGAAATGGATTTCGATTTCGAAATGGATTTCGATTTCGAAATCGAAATGGATTTCGAAATCGAAATGGATTTCGAATTCGAAATGGATTTCGAAATCGAACTGGATTTCGATATCGAAATGGATTTCGAATTCGATATGGTTTTCGAATTCGCTATGGATTTCGAATTCGAAATGGATTTCGAAATGGATTTCGAATTCGAAATGGATTTCGAATTCGAAATTTCGATTTCGAAATGATTGTTCGAAATCGAAATGGATTTCGAATTCGAAATGGATTTCGAAATGGATTTCGAATTCGAAATGGATTTCGATATCGAAATGGATTTCGAATTCGAAATGGATTTCGATATCGAAATGGATTTCGATATCGAAATGGATTTCGATATCGAAATGGATTTCGATATCGAAATGGATTTCGATTTCGAAATGGATTTCGATATCGAAATGGATTTCGATATCGAAATGGATTTCGATATCGAAATGGATTTCGAATTCGAAATGGATTTCGATATCGAAATGGATTTCGAATATCGAAATGGATTTCGAATTCGAAATGGATTTCGAAATCGAAATGGATTTCGATATCGAAATGGATTTCGAATTCGAAATGGATTTCGATATCGAATATGGATTTCGATATCGAAATGGATTTCGATATCGAAATGGATTTCGAAATTCGATATGGATTTCGATATCGAAATGGATTTCGAATTCGAAATGGATTTCGATATCGAAATGGATTTCGAATTCGAAATGGATTTCGAATTCGAAATGGATTTCGATGGATTTCGAAATCGAAATGGATTTCGATATCGAAATGGATTTCGAAATCGATATGGATTTCGAAATCGAAATGGATTTCGATATCGAAATGGATTTCGATATCGAAATGGATTTCGAAATCGAAATGGATTTCGATATCGAAATGGATTTCGATATCGAAATGGATTTCGAAATCGAAATGGATTTCGATATCGAAATGGATTTCGAATTCGAAATGGATTTCGAATTCGAAATGGATTTCGAAATTCGAAATGGATTTCGATATCGAAATGGATTTCGAATTCGAAATGGATTTCGAAATCGAAATGGATTTCGATATCGAAATGGATTTCGATATCGAAATGGATTTCGATATCGAAATGGATTTCGAATTCGAAATGGATTTCGATATCGAAATGGATTTCGATATCGAAATGGATTTCGATATCGAAATGGATTTCGAAATTCGAAATGGATTTCGAAATCGAAATGGATTTCGAAATTCGAAATGGATTTCGAAATCGAATTTCGATATCGAAATGGATTTCGATATCGAAATGGATTTCGATATTCGAAATGGATTTCGATTTCGAAATGAATTTCGAAATCGATTTCGAATTCGATATCGAAATTTCGATATCGAAATGGATTTCGAAATTGATATGGATTTCGATATCGAAATCGAAATGGATTTCGAAATCGAAATGGATTTCGATATCGAAATGGATTTCGAAATCGAAATGGATTTCGAAATCGAAATGGATTTCGATATCGAAATGGATTTCGAATTCGAAATGGATTTCGATATCGAAATGGATTTCGATTTCGAAATGGATTTCGAATTCGAAATGGATTTCGATATCGAAATGGATTTCGATATCGAAATGGATTTCGAATTCGAAATGGATTTCGATATCGAAATGGATTTCGATATCGAAATGGATTTCGAATTCGAAATGGATTTCGATATCGAAATGGATTTCGATATCGAAATGGATTTCGAATCGATATGGATTTCGATATCGAAATGGATTTCGAATTCGAAATGGATTTCGAATATCGAAATGGATTTCGAAATCGAAATGGATTTCGAATTCGAAATGGATTTCGATATCGAAATGGATTTCGATATCGAAATGGATTTCGAATTCGAAATGGATTTCGAAATCGAATGATATGGAATTCGATATCGAAATGGATTTCGATATCGAATGGATTTCGAAATCGAAATGGATTTCGATATCGAAATGGATTTCGAATTCGAAATGGATTTCGAAATCGATATGGATTTCGATATCGAAATGGATTTCGAAATCGAAATGGATTTCGATATCGAAATGGATTTCGAATTCGATATGGATTTCGATATCGAAATGGATTTCGGAATTTCGAAATTCGAAATGGATTTCGATATCGAAATGGATTTCGATATCGAATTTCGAATTCGAAATGGATTTCGATATCGAAATGGATTTCGAAATCGAAATGGATTTCGATATCGAAATGGATTTCGATATCGAAATGGATTTCGATATCGAAATGGATTTCGAAATTCGAAATGGATTTCGATATCGAAATGGATTTCGATTTCGAAATCGATTATATCGATATCGAATTCGAAATCATTTCGATATCGAAAATCGATTTCGAAAATTTCGATTTCTCATTTCGAATTTCGAAATCATAATGGATTTCGAAATCCATATTTGGATTTCGAAAACTATCGATATCGAAATCCATTTTGATATCGAATTCGATATCGATATCGATTTCGAATTCGGAAATCCGGGATATCGATATCGAAATCCATATCGAATTCGAAATCCATTTCGATTTCGAAATCCATTTGATATCGAAATTTCGATTTCGAAATGGATTTCGATATCGGAAATTTCGATTTCGAATTTCGAAATCGATTTCGAATTCGAAATCGATATCGATATCGAAATCGAAATTCGAATTCGAAATCCATTTCGAATTTCGAAATCCATTTCGATTTCGAAATCCATTCGAATATCGATTTCGATATCGAAATTTCGATATCGAATTTCGATATCGAAATCCATTTCGATCGAAATCGATTTCGATATCGAAATCGATTTCGATATCGAAATGGATTTCGATATCGAAATGGATTTCGAAATCGAAATGGATTATCGATATCGAAATCCATTTCGAAATCGAAATCCATTTCGAAATCGAAATGGATTTCGATATCGAAATGGATTTCGAAATCGATTTCGATATCGAAATGGATTTCGAAATCGAAATGGATTTCGATATCGAAATGGATTTCGACATCGAAATGGATTTCGATATCGAAATTCGATATCGAAATGGATTTCGTAATTCGAAATGGATTTCGATATCGAAATGGATTTCGATTCGAAATGGATTTCGAAATCGAAATCGATTTCGATATCGAAATCGATTTCGAAATCGAAATGGATTTCGATATCGAAATGGATTTCGAATTCGAAATGGATTTCGATATCGAAATGGATTTCGATATCGAAATCGATTTCGATATCGAAATGGATTTCGAATTCGAAATGGATTTCGACATCGAAATCGGATTTCGATATCGAAATCGATTTCGAAATCGAAATGGATTCGATATTGAAATGGATTTCGATTTCGAAATCCATTTCGAATTCGAAATGGATTTCGAAATTCGAAATGGATTTCGATATCGAAATCGATTTCGATATCGAAATGGATTTCGATATCGAAATGCATTTCGATATCGAAATGGATTTCGATATCGAAATGGATTTCGAATTCGAAATGGATTTCGATATCGAAATGGATTTCGATCTTCGAAATGGACTTCGAATATCGAAATGGATTTCGATATCGAAATTCGATATCGATTTCGAAATGGATTTCGAAATCGAAATGGATTTTGATATCGAAATCGATTCGATATCGAATATCGAATCGGATTTCGATATCGAAATGCATTTCGATTTCGAAATCCAGATTTCGAATCGAAATCGAAATGGATTTCGATATCGAAATGGATTTCGAATATCGAAATCCATTTCGATATCGAAATCCATTTCGATATTTCGAAATGGATTTCGAATCCAAATGGATTTCGAATATCGAAATGGATTTCTTGATTTCGAATCCATTTCGATATCGAATTTCGAATTTCGATATGGATTTCGATATCGATATCGATTTCGAATTCGAAATGGATTTCGATATTGATATGGATTTCGATATCGAAATCCATTTTCGATATCGAAATCCATTTCGATATCGAAATCGGATTTCGAATTCGAAATGGATTTCGATATCGAAATGGGATTTCGAATTCGAAATGGATTTCGAATATCGAAATGGATTTGATATTCGAAATGGATTTCGATTTCGAATGGATTTCGATATCGAAATGGATTTCGAATATCGAAATGGATTTCGATATCGAAATGGATTTCGATATCGAAATATTTCGATTTCGAATCCGATATGGAAATCCATTTCGATGAGATTCGATATCGAAATGGATTTCGAATTCGAAATGGATTTCGATATTCGAAATGGATTTCGATATCGAAATCTATTTCGATATCGAAATGGATTTCGAATCGAAATGGATTTCGATATCGAAATGGATTTCGATTTCGAAATGGATTTCGATATCGAAATGGGATTTTGATTTCGAAATGGATTTCGAATTCGAAATGGATTTCGATATTCGAAATGGCATTTCGAAATCGAAAATGGATTTCGATATCGAAATGGATTTCGAAATCGATATCCATTTCGATATCGAAATGGATTTCGAATTCGAAATGGATTTCGATATCGAAATCGATTTCGAATTCGAAATGGATTTCGAATATCGATATCGATTTCGATATCGAAATGGATTTCGATTTCGATATGGGATTTCGATATTGAAATGGATTTCGAAATCGAAATGGATTTCGAAATTCGAAATGGATTTCGATATCGAAATCGGATTTCGAATATCGAAATGGATTTCGATATCGAAATGGATTTCGAAATCGAAATGGATTTCGATATCGAAATCGATTTCGAAATTCATATGATTTCGAATATCGAAATGGATTTCGATATTCGAAATGGATTTCGACCGAAATGGATTTCGATATCGGATTTCGATATCGAAATGGATTTCGAATTCGAAATGGATTTCGATATCGAAATGGGATTTCGATTTCGAAATGGATTTCGATTTCGAAATCGATATCGAATTCGATATCGATATGGATTTCGAATTCGAAATGGATTTCGAATTCGAAATGGATTTCGATATCGATATGGATTTCGAAATCGAAATGGATTTCGATATCGAAATGGATTTCGATATCGAAATGGATTTCGATATCGAAATGGATTTCGATATCGAAATGGGAATGGATTTCGAATTCGAAATGGATTTCGATATCGAAATGGATTTCGAATTCGAAATGGATTTCGATATCGAAATGGATTTCGAATTTCGAAATGGACTTTCGATATCGTATGGATTTCGATATCGAAATGGATTTCGATATCGAAATGGATTTCGATATCGAAATGGATTCGATTTTTTCGAAATGGATTTCGATATCGAAATGGATTTCGATATCGAAATGGATTTCGAATTCGAAATGGATTTCGATATCGAAATTGTTGATTTCGATATCGAAATGGATTTCGATATCGAAATGGATTTCGAATTCGATATGGATTTCGATATCGATATGGATTTCGATTTCGATCGAAATGGATTTCGGAAATTGATATGGAATTCGATATCGAAATGGATTTCGATTTCATCGAAATGGATTTCGATATCTGAAATGGATTTCGATATCGAAATGGATTTCGATTCGAAATCGGCCCTAAATACTTGGAGTTTCCGATATTCGAAATGGGATTTCATTGGTTATTGATTGAACGGAATTTCGGTATATCGAAATGGATTTCGATATCGAAAGGGATTTTCGTATATCGATATGGATTTCGAAATCGAAATGGATTTCGATATCGAAATGTGATTTCGAAATTCGATATGGGATTTCGATATCGATATGGATTTCGATATCGATATGGATTTCGATATCCGAGGTCGATATAGATTTCGATATCGTTACGGATCTCGAAATCGAAATGGATTTCGATATTCGAATTGGATTTTGAAATCGAAATGCGTTTCGATATCTCGGTAGTTTCGAATTCGATAAGGGATTTCGATATCTGATATGGATTTCGAATTCCGAAATGGATTTTCGATATCGAATGATTTCGATAGAAATGGGATTTCGATATCGAAATGGATTTCGATTTCGGGATATGGATTTCGAAAATCCTGAAAAGGATATCGAAATATCTAAATTGATAAATATCGGTAACGAGATTAATGTTAGAAACATTTCGATATCGATATCCATTTCTATTTCGAAATTTATTTCGTAATCCGATATGGATTTCGATATCGAATTCCTTTTCAAAATCAAAATGAATTTCGAAATCGAAATCCATTTCGATTTCGAAATCCATTTCGAATTCGATAATGGTTTTCACTATCGATATGGATCTCGAATTCGGAAATGGATTTCTATATTGATACTGGATTTCGATATCGAAACATCCCGGTTTCGAAATTATACCGATATCGACTTCGATATCGAAATCCATTTCGAGTTCGAAATCATTTTTGAATTCGAAACAGCAATGAGTTCCGAATTCCGGATGGATTTCCCGATATCAAAACTGGACTGAAACGTAATCCATTTCGATATCGAAATCCATTTCGAATTCGATATGCATTTCGAATTCGAATTTGGATTTCCCGATATCGATACTGGATTTCGATTTCGGAATCCATTTCGAATTTCGAAATCCATTTCGATATCCAGTTCATTTTGATTTCTGTAATCCTTTTCGGATCAAATCCCCGAAATCCATTTCGATATCGAAATTCATTTCAAATTCGATATATATTTCGATATATCGATATCCATTTCGATATCGATATCCATTTCGATTTCGAAATTATTTCGATCGAAAACTATTCGATATCGAAATCCATTTCGATATCGAAATCCATTTTGATATCGAATTCCATTTTTGGTTTCTTTTCGAAATCCATTTCGATATCGAAATTGATATCGAAATTCGATATCAATTTCGATATCGATATCCATTTCGAATTCGAAATCCATTTCGTTATTTATATCCATTTCGATATCGAAGTTCATAATGAAATTATTAGATATCGATATCCATTTTCGAAATCGAAATCCATTTTTTCGATATGGAAATTCATTTCGAATTCGAAACCATGTCGAAAGCCCATATCGAAACATTTCGATATCGATATCCATTTCGAATCTCGAAACTAAATATCGAAATTCGAAATTCATTTCGATATCGAAATCCATTTTCAATATCGAAATCCATATAGAATTTCCGAAGGGGATTTCGAATTCGAAATGGATTTCGAAATTGAAATGTATTTTCGATATCGAAATGGATTTTGATATGCCGAATTACTCGAATTCGTTATGGATTTCGATATCGACATATTTCCTGAGTACGATATGGATTTCCGAATTCGAAATGATTTCGACATTGGATATGGAATTCGATATCGAAATGTATTTCGATACCGAAATGGGATTTCGAATAAGGAAATGGATTTCGATATCGAAATGGATTTCGAATGGGAAATGATTTCGATAGTCGAAATGGGATTTCGAATTCGAAATGGATTTCGATATTTATATGGAATTCGATATCGAAATGGATTTCTTTATGGATTTCGAAATCGAAATGGATTTCGATATCGAAATGGATTTCAAATTCGATATGGATTTCGATATCGATATGGATTTCGATATCGATATGGATTTCGAATTCGAAATGGATTTCGAAATTGATATGGAATTCGATATCGAAATGTATTTCGATACCGAAATGGATTTCGAAATCGAAATGGATTTCGATATCGAAATGGATTTCGAAATCGAAATGGATTTCGATATCGAAATGGATTTCGAGTTCGATATGGATTTCGATAAATGATAGATTTCGAATTCGAAATGGACTCGAGATCAGTGTTTCCGATTCTCGATATCGCAATGGATTTCGAATTCGATATGGATTTCGAATTCGATATGGATTTCGAATTCGATATGGATTTCGAATTCGATATGGATTTCGAATTCGAAATGGATTTCGAAATTGATATGGAATTCGATATCGAAATGGATTTCGCTATGGATTTCGATACCGAAATGGATTTCGAAATCTAAATGGATTTCGAATTCTATATGGATTTCGATATTGAAATGGATTTCGATATCGAAATGGATTTCGAATTCGATATGGATTTCGAATTCGAAATGGATTTCGATATCGAAATGGATTTCGATATGGATTTCGAAATCGAAATGGATATCGATATCGAAATGGATTTCGAATTCGAAATGGATTTCGATATCGAAATGGATTTCTTTATGGATTTCGAAATCGAAATGGATTTCGATAACGAAATGGATTTCGAATTCGATATGGACTTCGATATCGATATTGATTTCGATATCGATATGGATTTCGAATTCGAAATGGATTTCGAAATTGATATGGAATTCGATATCGAAATGTATTTCGATATCGAAATGGGATTTCAAAATTTCGATATCGAAAGGATTTCGATATCGAAATGGATTTCGATATGTCGAAATGGATTTCGATATCGAAATGGATTTCAAAATGAAATGGGATTTCGATATCGAAATGGATTTCGAATTCGATATGGGATTTCGAAATTGAGTGGCTGGAATTCGATATCGAAATGGATTTCGGTATGGAAAAAAATTTTGGATACGAAATGGATTTCGAAATCAAAATGGATTTCGATATCGAAATGGATTTCGAATTCGATAGTAGATTTCGAAATCGAAATGGATTTCGATAGTGTCGAAATGGGATTTCGAATTCGAAATGGATTTCGATATCGAAATGGGATTTTGAATTCGAAATAGGATTTCGAAATGGATTTAAAATTTGATATCGAAATCCATTTCGAACTCGATATGGATTTCGAATTCGAAATGGATTTCGAACTTGATATGGAATTCGGGATATCGAAATGGATTTCGGTACTGGATTTCGATAAGCTGAATGGATTTCGATATCGAATTCCATATTCAATTCTCGAAACCATTTCGAATTCGAAATCCATATCGATATCGAAATACGATATCGAAATTCATACGAAAATCGAAATTCATTTTCGTTATCGAAACTACTCGATTTCGAAAAATTCATAAAGAAATCCATTTCGATATCGAAATCCATTTCGAATTCGAAACTATTGATATCGAAATCTATTTCGATTTCGAAATCCATTTCGAATCCATTCGAAATCCTTTCTCGGTATCGTAAATCCACTCTCGAATTCGAAATATACGAATTTCGAATTCTATTTCCATTTCGATATCCATTTCACATCGACTTTAGCACCCGAAATCTATTTAGATTCCGAAATCCATTTCGATTTCGAATCCATACCGTTATCTACTTCGATATCGAATTCCATATCAATTTCGAAAACTATTTTCGAATTCGAAATTCATATCGAATTCGAAATCCATTTCGATTTCGAAATCTCATGCATCGAATTTCGAAATACATTTCGATTTCGAAATCCTTTCGATACCGAAATCTGTTTCAATATCGAATTCCATTAAGCAGAACCTCGAATTTCATTTCAACTTCGAAATCCATTTGTCGAAAAGCCCTTCGAAATCCATTCTCGATATTCCGAATTCCATTTCGGAATTTCGGAACCTTTCCCTGGAAATCCATTTCGATATTCGAATTCCATATCGAATATCGAAATCCATTTCGAATCTCGAAATCCATTTCGATTTCGAGAACATTCCATATCGAAATCCATTCTCGATATCGAAACTCCATATCAATCTTCGAAATCTATTTCGATATCTGAATCCATTTTTCGATACCCAAATCCATTTCGATATCGAAATTCCTTTTCAATTATTCGAAATCCACCCCGATTTCGAAATCTATTTCGATATCGAAACCATATCGATTTCGAAATCGATTTCGATATCGAAATCGATTTCGACATCGAAATCCACTGTTCGAGATCGAAATCCAATTCGATATCGAAAGCCATTCGAATCGAAATCCATTTCGATATCGAAATCGATATCGAATTTCGAAATCCATTTCCGATATCGAAATCTATTTCGATGTCGTAATCCATTTCGAAATCGAAACTTTCGATATCGAAATCGATTTGGATATCGAAATCCATTTCGATATCGAAATGGGATTTCGATCTCGAAACTTCATTTCGAAATCGAAACTCATTTTGATACCGAAATCCATTTCGATATCGATATTCATATCGACATTCGAAATTGATTGTCGTTATGGATATCGAAATCCATTTCGATTTCGAAATCATATCGATATCGAAATCCATTTCAATCTGTCGAAACCCACTGGAATTCGAAATCGATTTCGAAATCGATACTCGATTTTGAAATCCATATATCGATATCGAAATTCATTTCGAAATCGAAATGGATTTCGAATTTCCGAAATTGATTTCGATTTCGAAAAGGGGGATTTCGATATCGAAATCCATTTCGATATCGAAATTGATTTCGAAATTCGAAATGGATTTCGAAATTGATATGGATTTCGATATCGAAATGGATTTCGGTATCGAAATGGATTTCGATATCGAAATGGATTTTTCGATTTCGAGTATATCGAAAATGGGATTTCGAAATTGATATGGGATTTCGAAATCGAAATGGATTTTCGATATCGATTGAAATGGATTTCGATGATTTCGATGGATTGGAAATGGGATTTCGGTATTGAGATTTCGAAATCGAAATGGATTTCGATATCGAAATGGATTTCGAATTCGATATGGGTATCGAAATTCGATAATGAAATGGGATTTCGATCTCGAATGGGTTTCGATTTCGAAATCGAAATGGATTTCGATATCGAAATGGATTTCGATATCGAAATGGATTTCGAAATCGAAATGGATTTCGATATCGATATGGATTTCGATATTCGAAATGGATTTCGATTTCGATATGGATTTCGAAATCGAAATGGATTTCGATATCGAAATGGATTTCGAAATCGAAATGGATTTCGATATCGATATGGATTTCGATATCGAAATGGATTTCGATATCGAAATGGATTTCGAACTCGAAATGGATTTCGATATCGAAATGGATTTCGAATTCGAAATGGATTTCGATATCGAATGGATTTCGATATCGAAATGGATGAATTCGATATGGATTTCGATATCGATATGGATTTCGAAATCGAAATGGATTTCGAATTCGAAATGGATTTCGAATTTGATATGGAATTCGATATCGAAAATGGATTTCGGTATGGATTTCGATATCGAAATGGATTTCGATATCGAAATGGATTTCGAATTCGACATGGATTTCGAATTTCGAATGGATTTCGAATTCGAAATGGATTTCGAAATTCGATATGGATTTCGAAATCGATATGGAAATTTCGAAATCGAAATGGATTTCGATATCGAATGGATTTCGATATTGAAATGGGATTTCGGGATAGTCGATATGGTTTTCGAATTCGATATGGATTTCGATATTCGAAAATGTTTTATCGATTTTTGAAAACGAAATGGATTTCGATATCGAAATGGATTTCGAATTCGATATGGATTTCGGGATATTAGATATTGATTTTCGATATCGATATGGATTTAAAAATTCGAAATGGATTTCGAAATTGATATGGAATTCGATATCGAAATGGATTTCGAATATGGAATGGATTTCGATATCGAAATGGATTTCCGATATCGAAATGGATTTCGATATCGAAATGGATTTCAAAATCGAAATGGATTTCGATATCGAAATGGATTTCGAATTCGATATGGATTCGAAATTGAATATGGAATTCGATATCGAAATGGATTTTCGGTATGGATTTTGATACCGAAATGGATTTCGAATAAAAAATGGGATTTCTCGATATCGAAACAGGATTTCGAATTTCCGATAAGGATTTCGAAAACGAAACGGATTTCGATATCGAAATGGATTTCGAACTCGAAACGGGATTTCGATATCGAAATGGATTTTGAAATTGATTTCATTTCCCTGATTTAAACAGATTTTATTTTGACGAAATCCATTTCGAAACCGATATGGATTTCGAATCGAAACGATTTGGAAACTTCGATATGGAATTCGGATATCATGGAAATGGATTTGCATGATTCTCGATACGAATGTGGATTTCGGAATGGAAAGCCTGTGGAGATTTCGATATCGAAATGGATTTTCATGTCGAAAAAGTTTCTTATTCTTCTGAATTATATGATTTCAAATCTCTTAGATAGTTACTTTCGAATTTCCGATATGGGATTTCGAATTCGAAATTGATTTTGAAATTGATATGGAATTCGGGATATCGAAATGGATTTCGGTAAAAAGATGGATTTCAAAATCGAAATGGATTTCGATATCGAAATGGATTTCGAATTTGATATGGAATTTCGATATCGATAAGGATTTCTGAATTCGAAATGGATTTCGAAATTGGATATGGAATTCGATATCGAAATGGATTTCTATATGATTTTCGAAATCGAAATGGATTTCGGTAGCAAAAAGATTTCGATAATGAAATGGATTTCGAACGAAATGGATTTCGAATTCGATATGGATTTCGAATTCGATATGATTTGAATTCGATATGGGATTTCGAATTGATATGGATTTCGAAAATTCGATATGGATTTCGAATTCGAAAATGGATTTCGAAATTTATGTGGAATTCGGGATATCGAAATGTATTTATTTTCGATATGGATTTCGAATGGAAATGGATTTCGATATCGAAATGGATTTCCTAGAATTTGAAATAGACTTCCTTCGAATTCGATAAAAAATGGATTTCGAATTTCCGATATGGATTTCGAATTCGATAAGGATTGAATTCGAAATGATTTCGAAATTGATATGGAATTCGAAATTGATATGGAATTCGGGATATCGAAATGGATTTAGAATTCGATATGGGATTTCGAATTCGATAAGGATTTCGAATCTCGATATGTGATTTCGAAATCGATATGGATTTCGAATTCGATAAGGGATTTCGATATCGAAATGGATTTCGAAATCTAATGATTTCGAATTCGATATGTGATTTCGATATTGAAATGGATTTCGATATCGAAATGGATTTCGAATTCGATATGGATTTTGATATCGATATGGATTGATATCGAAATGGATTTCGAAACCGAAATGTGATTTCGATATCGATATGGATTTCGATACGAAATGGATTTCGAAATTGAAATGGATTCGAAATTTATATGGAATTCGATATCGAAATGGCTGATATGGGGGATTTCGAAATCGAAATGGGATTCGAATTCGATATATGATTTCGAATTCGATATGATTTCGAATTTCGATATGGATTTCGAATCTCGATATGGATTTCGAATTCGAATGGATTTCGAATTCGATATGGGATTTCGAATTCGAAATGGATTTCGAAATTTATATGGAATTCGATATCGAAATGATTTTCTTTTATGGGGATTTCGAAGTGGAAATGGATTTCGATATCGAAAAATGGATTTCGGTTCGATATGGATTTCGATATCGATATGGATTTCGATATCGAAATGGATTTCGA
>JAECWY010001566.1:0-29771 GCA_018151275.1 Drosophila prosaltans
GAAATGGATTTCTTTATATGGATTTCAAAATCGAAATGGATTTCGATATCGAAATGGATTTCGAGAAATTCGAAATGGATTTCGAATTCGTATGGATTTTCGAAGGCCCGTGTAAGGGAATTCAGGTATCCAAAATGGATTTCTATATGGATTTTGAAATTAGAAATCGTTTCGACTATCAGAAATGGTTTTCAGATTTTTGAAATCCATACTTGAAGTCGGCGCAAAATCCACTTCAAAATTTTATATATTCAAGTCATTTCGAGGAGGCTCGAAATCCCCCGCACGCCAGTGGATTTCCGATGTATCAGAAATGATTTTCAGAGAAATACCAAGGAAATAGCCGAGTGCGAAAGTGAACTACGAATATGAATTTCAGGGAAAATGAAATGGATTTCGATATCGAAATGGATTTTAATTCGAAATGGATTTCGAATTCGAAATGGATTTCCAATGGATATGGATTTCGATATCGAAATGGATTTCGAGAATTCGTATGGGGTATTCGATATCGAAATGGATTTCGTTTTCGAAATGGATTTCGATATCGATATGAATTTCGATGTCCGAAATGGTTATCGATATCGAAATGGATTTCAGGCAAGCTCCAAAATGGATTTCGATATCGAAATGGATTTCGAATTCGTTATGAATTTCGGAATCGAAGTGGATTTCGATATAGAAATGGATTTCGAATTCGATTTGGATTTTGAAATCGAAATGGATTTCGAACTATTTAAAAGTGGATTTCGAAATCGAAATGGATTTCGAAATTTATAAGCGAAATTCCGATATCGAAATGGATTTCGATATCGATGGATTTCCAATTTCAAATTGATTTCGATATCGGAAATGGATTTCAAATTCGATATGGATTTCGAAATCGAAATGGATTTCGATATCGAAATTGGATTTTCGAAATCGAAATGGTTTTTCCGAAATCGATATGGATTTCCGAAATCGGAAATGGATTTCGATATCGAAATGGATTTCGAAATCGAAATGGATTTTCCTATCGAAATGGATTATCGAAATCGAAATAGTTTTCGAAATCGAAATGGATTTCGATATCGATATGGATTTCGAAATTCGATATGGATTTCGAAAAGAGTTTTGGAAGTAGTTTCGATATCGAAATGGATTCCGATTTCATTTAGTTTTGAAATGGAAGTTTCGAAATCGAAAGTGGATTTCAAAATCTGTGAAAGTCAAATTTAGAAAGTTTGCCGATATGGATTTCGATATCGATATGGATTTCGAATTCGATATAGGATTTTTGATATCGAAATGAATTCCGAATTCGAAATGGATTTCGAAAATGATATGGATTTCAATATCGATATGGATTTCGATTTGAAATGGACTTTATTGGAAACTATGGGGGATAATAAAATCGAATTCCAAATGCGATTTCGAATTCTGAATACATGGATTTCCTAAGTTTCAAAAATCAAAGCATGGAATACAAATCAAAAATCCGAATTCTGAATATTTTTCGAAAATTTCTAAATGGATTTTTGGATATCGAAATGGTTTCGATATCGAAATGGATTTCGTAATCGATATGGATTTTCTTAAAATCGTATAGTTTTGAAAATGGATTTCGATATCGAAATGGATTTTCCAATATCGAAATGGATTTCGAATATCGAAATGGATTCCAATATCAGGAAATGGATTTCGAAATCGAGCCGGATTTCGGAATTCGATATGGATTTCGATATCGAAATGGATTTCGAAATCATGGATTTCGATATCGATATGGAATTCGATATCAGAAATGGATTTTGATATCGAAAATGTTTTTTAAGTACCTCAAGAAATGGATTTCGATTTCAAATGAATTTAGGAAATCGATATGGATTTCGATATCGAAAGACTCGATATCGAAATGAATTCCGATATCGAATAATTTTGAATTCGAAATGGATTTCGAAATGCATTATGGATTTCATGAAATCGAAATGGATTTCGATATCGAAATGGATTTCGAAATCGATATGGATTTCGATATCGAAATGGACTGGAGCCAGTGTTTCCGATATCGAAATGGATTTCGAGATCAAGAAGCTGGATTTTCGAAATTTGATATGGATTTCGAAATTGAAATGGATTTCTTGATATCGAAATGGATTTTCGATATCGAAATGGATTTCGAGATCGAAATGGATTTCGATATCGAAATGGATTTCGATATCGAAATGGGATTTTGATATCGAAATGGATTTCAAATTGATATGGATTCGATATCGAAGGGGGATTTCGATGATCAAATTATGGAATGGATTTCGATATCGAAATGAATTTCGATAGTCGAAACTGGATTTCGAATTCGAAATGGATTTCGAAATCGAAATGGATTTCGATATCGAAATGATTTCGATTTCGAAATGGATTTCGAAATCGAAATGGATTTCGATATCGAAATGGATTTCGATATCGAAATGGATTTCGGAAATTCGAAATGGATTTTCGATATCGAAATGGATTTCGATATCGAAATTTCGTATCGAAATGGATTTCGATATAAATGGTTTCTGATATCGAAATGGATTTCGAATTCGAAATGATTTGATTTCGAAATGGATTTCGATATCGAAATGGATTTCGATATCGAAATGGATTTCGATATCGAAATGGATTTCGAAATCGAAATGGATTTCGATATACCGAAATGATTTCAATATCGATGATTTCGATATCGGAAATGATTTCGATATCGAAATGGATTTCGAAAATATCGAAATTGATTTCGATATCGATATGGATTTCGGATTTCGAATATGGATTTCGATATCGAAATGGATTTCGATTTCGAAATAGAAATCGAAATTTTCGATATCGAAATGGATTTCGATATCGAATGGATTTCGATATCGAAATGGATTTCGATATCGAAACATGGATTTTCGAAATCGAATTCGAAATGGATTTCGAAATCGATATCGAATTCGAAATGGATTTCGATTTCGATATTAATTTCGATATCGAAATGGATTTCGATATCGAAATGGATTTCGGTTTCGATATGGATTTCGAAATCGAAATGGATTTTCAATATCGAAATGGATTTCGAATTCGAAATGGATTTCGATATCGATATGAATTTCGAATTTATATCGATAAGGATTTCAATATCGAAATCGATTTCGAAATATATCGAAATAGATTTCGATATAGGAAATGGATTTCGATTTGAAATGGATTTCGAAATCGAAATGGATTTCGAATGAAATGGATTTTGATATCGAAATGGATTTCGAATCCAAAATGGATTTGGATATCGAAATGGATTTCGAAATCGAAATGTATTTCGATATCGAAATGGATTTCGAATTCGATATGGATTTCTAAATCGAAATGGATTTCGATATCGAAATGGATTTCGAATTCGATATGGATTTCGATATCGATATGGATTTCGAAGAATCGATATGGATTTCGATATCGAAATGGATTTCGAAAGTCGAAATGGATTTCGGAAATAGAAATAGATTTCGATAATCGAAATGGATTTCGATATCGAAATGGATTTCGATATCGAAATGGATTTCGAAATCGAAATGGGATTTCGAATTCGATATGGATTTCGATATCGAAATGGATTTCGAAATCGATATGGATTTCGATATCGAAATGGATTTCGAAATCGAAATGATTTCGAATTCGAAATGGATTTCGAAATCGAAATGGATTTCGATATCGAAATGGATTTCGAATTCGATATGGATTTCGATATCGGAAATGGATTTCGAAATCGAAATGGAGTTTCGATATCGAAATGGATTTCCGATATCGTAATGGATTTCGAATCGAAATGGATTTCGATATCGAATATGGATTTCGATATCGAATGGATTTCGAATTCGAAATGGATTTCGATATCGAAATGGATTTCGATATCGATTTGGATTTCGAAATCGGATTTCGAAGTCGATATGGATTTCGATATCGAAATGGGATTTCGGCAAATCGAAATGGATTTCGATATCGAAATGGATTTCGAATTCGATATGGTTTTCGATATCGAAATGGATTTCGAATTCGAAATGGATTTCGAAATCGAAATGGATTTCGAAAATCAAAATGGATTTCGATTTGAGTTTTTGATATCGAAATGGATTTCGATATCGAAATGGATTTCGATATCGAAATGGATTTCGAAATCGATATGGATTTCGATATCGAAATGGATTTCGAAATCGAAATGGATTTCGATATCGAAATGGATTTCGAAATCGAAGTGGATTTCGAATATCGAAATGGATTTCGAAATCGAAATGGATTTCGAATCGAAATGAATTTCGAAATCGATATGGATTTCGATATCAAATGGATTTCGATATCGAAATTGGGTTTCGAAATTGGATATCGATATGGATTTCGATATTCCGAAATGGATTTCGATATCGAAATGGATTTCGATTTCGAAATGGATTTCGATATCGAAATGGATTTCGAAATCGAAATGGATTTCGATATCGAAATGGATTTCGAATTCGAAATGGATTTCGAAATTGATATGGAATTCGATATCGAAATGGATTTCGAATTCGATATGGATTTCGAAATCGAAATGGATTTCGATATCGATATGGATTAAATATGATATGGATTTCGAATCGAAATGGATTTCGAATTCGAAATGGATTTCGATATCGAAATGGATTTCGATATCGAAATGGATTTCGAATTCGAAATGGAATTTCGATATCGATATGGATTTCGATATCGAAATGGATTTCGAATTCGAAATGGATTTCGAAATCGAAATGGATTTCGATATCGAAATGGATTTCGATTTCGATATGGAATTTCGAAATCGAAATGGATTTCGATATCGAAATGGATTTCGAATTCGATATGGATTTCGATATCGAAATGGATTTCGATATCGAAATGGATTTTCTGATATCGAAATGGATTTCGATATCGAAATGGATTTCGAAATCGAAATGGATTTCGATATTCGAAATGGATTTCGAATATCGAAATAGATTTCGAAATCGAAATGGATTTCGATATCGAAATGGATTTCGATATCGAAATCCATTTCGAAATCGAAATGGATTTCGAATCGAAATCCATTTCGATTTCGAAATCCATTTCGATATTCGAAATCCATTTCGATTTCGAAATCCATTTCGAATTCGATATCGATTTCGATATCGAAATCCATTTCGATATCGAAATCCATTTCGATTTCGAAATAATTTCGAATTCGAAATCCATTTCGAAATTCGAAATCCATTTCGATATCGAAATCCATTTCATATGATTTCGAAATCCATTTTGATATCGAATTCCATATCAATTTCGAAATCCATTTCGATATCGAAACCTCCCATTTCGAAATCGAAATCCATTTCGATATCGAAAATCCATATTTCGAAATCAATTTCGAATTATCGAAATCCCATTTCGATATCGAATTCCATATCAATTTCGAAATCCATTTCGAAATCGAAATGCATTTCGAATTCGAAATCCATTTCGATATCGAAATACATTTCGAATTCGAAATCCATTTCGATATCGAAATACATTTCGATTTCGGAAATCCCATATATCGAAATCCATATCCATTTTCGATATCGAAATCCATATCAATTTCGAAATCCATTTCTGAATTCGAAATCCATTTCGATATCAAATATCGATTTCAATTCCATCGAAATCCATTTCGATATCGAATTCCATTTCGATATCGAATTCCATATAATTTTCGAAATCCATATCGATTTCGAATTGCATTTCAATTTCGAATTCCATATTGAATTCGAAATCCATTTCGAATTCCATATCGAATTCGAAATCCATTTCGAAATCCATTTCGATATTCGAATTCCATAATCAATTTGAAATCCATTTCGATATCGAAATCATATCGATTTCGAAATCCATTTCGAATTCGAAATTCCATATCGAAATTTCGAAATCCATTTCGATATCGAAATCCATTTCGAAATCGAATTCATTTTTGATATCGAATTCCATATCAATTTCGAAATCCATTTCGATATGGAATCCCATTTTCGATTTCGAAATCCATTTTGAAATTCATTTCGATATCATTCCAATATCAATCAATTCGAAATCCATTTTCGATATCGAATTCATTTCATTCAAAATCCATATCGAATAATTTCATTATCGTTTCATATCATTTTCCGATTTCGATATCGAAATCCATTTCGATATCCCAAATCCATATCGAAATCCATTTCGATATCGAAATCCATTTCGATTTCGAAATCCATTTCGAATTCGAAATCCATTTCGAATTCAAAAATCCATTTCGATATCGAATCTTTTTATCGAATTTCTTTGATATCGAAATCCATTTCGATATCGAAATCCATTTCGATATCGAAATCAATTTTCGATATAATTTCGAAATCCATTTCGATATCGAAATCCATTTCGATATCGAATTCCATATCAATTTCGAAATCCATTTCGAATTCGAAATCCCATTTCAATTCGAAATCCTTTCAAATTTCCATATCGAAATCCATTTCGATATCGAAATCCATTTCGATTTCGAAATCCCATATCGAATTCGAATATCGATATCATTATCGAATTAAAAATCGATTTCGAAATCCCATTTCGAATTCAAATCCTTTTCGAAATCCATTTCGATATCGAAATCCATTTCGATATCGAAATCCATATCGAATTCGAAATCCATTTTGATATCGAAATCAATCCATTTCGATATCGAAATCCATATCGATTTCGAAATCCATTTCGATATCGAAATCATTTCATTCGAAATCCATATTTCGAAATCCATTTCGATATTCGAAATCCATATCATTTCGAAAATCCATTTCGATATCCGAAATCCATTTCGATTCGAAATCCATTTGATTTCAAATCCATTTCGATATCGAATTCCTTATCGATTTCGAAATCCATTTCGATATCGAAATCCATTTCGATATCGAAATCCATTTTCATATCGAAAATCCATTTCGATATCGAAATCCATTTCGATATCGAAATCCATATCGAATTCGAAATCCATTTCGATATCGAAATCCATTTCGATTTCGAAATCCATATAGAAATCCATTTTGATATCGAATTCCATATCGATTTCGAAATCCATTTCGAATTCGAAAATCCATTTCGATATCGAAATCCATATCGAATATCGAAATCCATTTTCGAATTCAAATCTATTTCGATATCGAAATCCTTATCGATATTGAAATCCCATTTTCGAAATCCATTTCGATATCGAATTTCCATATCTTCGAATTCGAAATCCCATTTCGATATCGAAATCCATTTCGAATTCGAAATCCATCGAAAATCCATTTCGATATCGAATTCCATATCAATTTTCGAAATCCATTTCCGAATTCGAAATCCATTTCGATATCGAAATCCATTTATCCGAAATCCATTTCGATATCGAAATTCCATATCAATTTCGAAATCCATTTCGAATTCGAAATTCCATTTCGAATTCGAAATCCATTTCGATATCGAAATCCATTTCGATATCGAAATCCATTTCGATTTCGAAATCCATTTCGATATCGAAATCCATTTTCGATATCGAAATCCATTTCGAATTCGAAATCCATTTCGATATCGGAAATCCATTTCGGTATCCGAATTCCATATCGATTTCGAAATCCATTTCGAATTCGAAATCCCATATCGATATCGAAATCCATTTCGATTTCGAAATCCATTTCGATATCGAAATCCGATTTCGATATCGAAAATTCCATTTCGATATCGAAATCCTTTTTCGATATCGAAATCCATTTCGATTTCGAAATCCATATCGAATTCGAAATCCATTTCGATATCGAAATCAAAATACGATTTCGAAATCCATTTCGATTTCGAAATCCATATCGAAATCCATTTCGATATCGGATTCCATATCAATTTCGAAATCCATATCGAATTCGAAATCCATATCGAATTCGACATCCATTTCGATTTCGAAATCCCATTTCGATATCGAAATCCATTTCGATATCGAAATCGATTTCGAATTCGAATCCCATTTCGATATCGAAATGGATATCAATTTCGAAATCCATTTCGAATTCGAAATCATTTCGATATCGAAATCGATATCGAATTCGAAATCCATTTCGATATCGAAATCCATTTCGATATTCGAATTCCATTTGGATTTCGGAAATTCGATATGAATTCCATATCGAAATGAAATTTCGATATCGAAATCGATTTCGAATTCGAAATGAATTTCGATATCGAAATCGATTTCGAATTCGATATGATTTCGATATCGAAATGGATTTCGAATTCGAAATGGATTTCGATATCGAAATGGATTTCGATATCGAAATCCATTTCGAAATCGAAATGGATTTCGATATCGAAATCATTTTTCGATATTCCCATATATTCGAAATCTATTTCGATATCGAAATCCATTTCGATATCGAAATGGATTTCGAAATCGAAATGATTTCGAATTCGAATGGATTTCGATATCGAAATGGATTTCGATATCAAATGATTTCGAATTGAATGGATTTCGATATCGAAATCCATTTCGATATCGAAATAAATTTCGATTTCGAAATCCATTTCGATATCGAAATCCATTTCGAAATCGAAATGAATTTCGATTCGATATGGATTTCGATATTCGAAATGGATTTCGAAATCGAAATCGATTTCGATATCGAAATCGATTTCGGAAATTGATATGGATTTCGATATCGATATGGATTTCGATATGATTTCGAATTCGAAATGGATTTCGATATCGAAATGGATTTCGAAATCGAAATGGATTTCGATATCGAATCCATATCGATTTTCGAAATCCATTTCGATTTCGAAATGGATTTCGAATTCGAATATGGATTTCGATATCGATATCGATTTCGATTTTAATCGATTTCGATATCGAAATGGATTTTGAATTCGATATGGATTTCGAATGAAATGGTTTCGATATCGATAAGGAATTTCGATTTCGAAATGGATTTCGATATCGAAATGGATTTCGTTCGAAATGGATTTCGAATTCGATATGGAATTCGATATCGAAATGGATTTCGATTCGAAATCATTTCGAAATCGAAATCCATTTCGATTTCGAAATGGATTTCGATATCGAAATGGATTTCGATTTCGATAAGGCTTTCGAAATCGAAATGGATTTCGATATCGAAATGGATTTCGAATTCGAAATGGATTTCGATATCGAAATGGATTTCGATATCGAAATGGATTTCGATATCGATTTCGAAATCGAAATGGATTTCGAATTCGAAATGGATTTCGATATCGAAATGATTTCGATTTCGAAATGGATTTCGATATCGAAATGGATTTCGAAATCGAAATGGATTTCGAATTCGAAATGGATTTCGATATCGAAAATGGATTTCGATATCGAAATGGATTTCGAATTCAAAATGGATTTCCGAAATGGATTTCGAAATCGATATGGATTTCGAAATCGAAATGGAATCCATTTCGAAATCGAAATTTTGGATATCGAAATCCATTTCGATATCGAAATCGATTTCGAAATCCGAAATATCGATATCGAATTCGATTTCGAAATCGAAATCGATTTCGATTCGATATGGGATTTCGATATCGAAATGGATTTCGGATATCGAAATGGATTTCGAAATCGATATGGAATTCGATATCGAAATGGATTTCGATATGGATTTCGATATCGAAATGGATTTATCGATATGGAATTTCGAATTCGAAATTTTCGGAAATTATATGGATTTCGATATCGAAATGGATTTCTATATGATTTTCGAAATCGAAATGGATTTCGATATCGAAATGGATTTCGAAATCGAAATGGATTTCGATATCGAAATGGATTTCGAATTCGAAATGGATTTCGGATATCATTTCGATATCGAAATGGATTTCGATATCGAAATAGTTTCGATATCGAAATCGATTTCGAATTCGATATAGATTTCGATATCGAAATGGTTTCGAAATCGAAATGGTTTCGATATCGAAATGGATTTCGATATCGATATGGATTTCGATATCGAAATGGATTTCGATATCGAAATGGATTTCGATATCGAAATGGATTTCGAAATCGAATTGGATTTCGATATCGAAATGGATTTCGATATCGATAAGGATTTCGATATCGATATGGATTTCGATATCGAAATGGATTTCGAATTCGATATGGATTCCGATATCGAAATAGATTTCGATATCGATAAGGATTTCGATATCGAAATGGATTTCGTTATCAAAATGGTTTCGATATCGAAATGGATTTCGAATTCGATATGGATTTCGATATCGAATGATTTCGATATTTATGGATTTCGAATTCGAAATGGGTTTCGAATATCAAAATGGATTTCGATATCGAAATGGATTTCGAATTCGATAAGATTTCGATATCGAAATGGATTTCGATTTCGAAATGTTTTCGAAATTCGAAATGGATTTCGATATCGAAATGGATTTCGATATCGATTATTCGAAATCGATTTCGATTTCGATATGGAATTCGATATCGAAATGGATTTCGATATCGAAATGGATTTCGATATCGAAATGGATTTCGATATCGAAATGGATTTCGATATTCGAAATGGATTTCGATATCGAAATGGATTTCGAAATTCGCGATATCGAAATGATTTCGATATTCGATATGGATTTCGATATCGAAATGGATTTCGAATTCGAAATGGATTTCGATATCGAAATGGATTTCGATATCGATATGGATTTCGATATCGAAATGGATTTCGATTTCGAAATGGTATTTCGATATTCGAAATGGATTTCGAAATCGAAATGGAATTTCGATATCGAAATGGATTTCGATATCGAAATGGATTTCGAATATCGAAATGGATTTCGAAATCGAAATGGATTTCGAAATCGATATTGGATTTCGATATCGAAATGGATTTCGAATTCGAAATGGATTTCGATATCGAAATGGATTTCGATATCGAAATGGATTTCGATATCGAAATGGATTTCGATATCGAAATGGATTTCGAATTCGAAATGGATTTCGAAATCGATATAATTTCGAATTCGAAATGGATTTCGAAATTTATTTCGATAAGAATTCGATATCGAAATGGATTTCGATATCGAAATGGATTTCGAATATCGATATGAATTTCGATATCGAAATGGATTTCGAATTTCGATATCGAAATCGAATTCGAAATGGATTTCGATATCGAAATGGATTTCGATCGATATCGAAATGGATTTCGAATTCGATATGGATTTCGAT
This sequence comes from Drosophila prosaltans, assembly GCA_018151275.1. Taxonomy (NCBI): domain Eukaryota; kingdom Metazoa; phylum Arthropoda; class Insecta; order Diptera; family Drosophilidae; genus Drosophila; species Drosophila prosaltans. Next base: position 11,273 of record JAECWY010001566.1, read on the forward strand.
ATCGAAATGGATTTCGATATCGAAATGGATTTCGAATTCGAAATGGATTTCGATATCAAATGGATTTCGAAATCGAAATGGATTTCGATATCGAAATGGATTTCGATATCGAAATGGATTTCGAAATCGAAATGGATTTCGATATCGATAATGGATTTCGAATTCGAAATGAATTTCGAAATCGAAATGGATTTCGAATTCGAAATCCATTTCGAAATCGAAATGGATTTCGAATTCGATATGGATTTCGAAATTCATTTCGATATCGAAATCGATTTCGAAATCGAAATGGATTTCGAATTCGAAATGGAATTTCGATATCGAAATCATTTCGATATCGAAATGGATTTCGATATCGAAATCCATTTCGAATTCGAAATCGATTTCGATATCGAAATGGATTTCGATATCGAAATGGATTTCAATATCGAAATCGAAATCCATTTCGAATTCGAAATCCATTTCGATATCGAAATCCATTTCGATTTCGAAATGGATTTCGATATCGAAATCCATTTCGAAATCGATATCGGAATTTTCGAAATCCAATTTCGAATTCGAAATCTATCGATATGGATTTCGATATCGAAATCCATTTCGAATTTCGAAATCCATTTCGATATCGAAATCCATTTCGATATCGAAATCGATTTCGAATATCGAAATCCATTTCGATATCGAAATCATTTTTCGAATTCGATATCGAAATCCATTTCGATATCGAAATCCATATCGAATTCGAAATCCATTTCGATATCGAAATCCATTTCGAATTTCGAAATCCATTTCGATATCGAAATCCATTTCGATTTCGAAATCCATTTCGATATCGAAATCCCATTTCGATTTCGAAATCCATTTCGATTTCGAAATCCATATCGATATCGAAATCCATTTCGATATCGAAATCCATTTCGATATCGAAATCCATTTCGATATCGAAATCCCATTTCGATATCGAAATCCATTTCGATATCGAAATCCATTTCGAATTCGAAATCCATTTCGATATCGAAATCCATTTCGAATTTCGAAATCCATTTCGATATCGAAATCCATTTCGAATTCGAAATCCATTTCGATATCGAAATCCATTTCGAAATTCGAAATCCATTTCGATATCGAAATCCATTTCGATTTCGAAATCCATTTCGATATCGAAATCCATTTCGATATCGAAATCCATTTCGATATCGAAATCCATTTCGATATCGAAATCCATTTCGATATCGAAATCCATTTCGATTTCGAAATCCATTTCGATTTCGAAATCCATTTCGATATCGAAATGCATTTCGATATCGAAATCCATATCGAATTCGAAATCCATTTCGATATCGAAATCCATTTCGATTTCGAAATATCGAAATCCATTTCGATATCGAAATCCATATCGAATTTCGAAATCCATTTCGAATTCGAAATCCATTTCGATATCGAAATCCATTTCGATATCGAAATCCATTTCGAATTCGAAAATTTCGATTTCGAAATCGAAATCCATTTCGATATCGAAATCCATTTCGAATTCGAAATCCATTTCGATATCGAAATCCATTTCGATATTCGAAATCCATTTCGATATCGAAATCCATTTCTATCGATTTCGAAATCCATATCGAAATCCATTTCGATATCGAATTCCATTTCAATTTCGAAATCCATTTCGAAATCGAAATCCATTTCGATATCGAAATCCATTTCGATATCGAAATTCCATTTCGAAATTCGAAATCCATTTCGAAATCGAAATCCATTTCGATATCGAAATCCATTTCGATATCGAAATCCATTTCGAATTCGAAATCCATTTCGATATCGAAATCCATTTCGATATCGAAATCCATTTCGAATTCGAAATCCATTTCGATATCGAAATCCATTTCGAATTCGAAATCCATTTCATATCGAAATCCATTTCGATTTCGAAATCACATTTCGATATCGAAATCCATTTCGATATCGAAATCCATTTCGATTTCGAAATCCATTTCGATATCGAAATCCATTTCGATATCGAAATCCATTTCGATTTCGAAATCGATTTCGAAATCGATATCGAAATCGATATCGAAATCCATTTCGATTCGAATTAATTTCGAATTCGAAATCCATTTCGAAATCGAAATCCATTTCGATATCGAAATATCAATTTCGAAATCGATTTCGAATTTCGAAATTCGAAATCCATTTCGATATCGAAATCCATATCGATTTCGAAATCCATTTCGATATCGAAACCCATTTCGAATTCGAAATCCATTTCGATATCGAAATCCATTTCGATTTCGAAATCCATATCGAATTCGAAATCCATTTCGATATCGAAATCCATATCGATATCGAAATTATTTCGAAATTCGAATCGATATCGAATTCGATTTCGAAATCCATTTCGATATCGAATTCCATATCAATTTCGAAATCCATTTCGAATTCGAAATGCATTTCGATATCGAAATCCATTTCGATTTCGATATCGAAATCCATTTCGAATTCGAAATCCATTTCGATATCGAAATGGATTTCGATATCGAAATTCCTTTCGAATTCGAAATCCATATCGAAATCCATTTCGATATCGAATTCCATATCAATTTCGAAATCCATTTCGAATTCGAAATGCATTTCGATATCGAAATCCATTTCGATTTCGAAATCCATTTCGATTTCGAAATCCATTTCGATTTCGAAATCCATTTCGATTTCGAAATCCATTTCGATTCGATATGGAATTCCATATCGAAATCCATTTCGATATCGAAATCCATTTCGATATCGAAATGATTTCGATATCGAAATGGATTTCGAATTCGAAATCGATTTCGATATCGAAATGGATTTCGAAATCGAAATGGATTTCGATATCGAAATGGATTTATTCGAAATGGATTTCGAAATCGAAATGGATTTCGATATCGAAATGGATTTCGATATCGAAATGGATTTCGAATTCGAAATGGATTTCGAATTCGAAATGGATTTCGATTTCGAAATTGATATGGATTTCGATATCGAAATCGATTTCGAAATGGATTTCGATATCGAAATGGATTTCGAAATCGAAATGGATTTCGATATCGAAATGGATTTCGAAATCGAAATGGATTTCGAAATCGAAATGGATTTCGATATCGAAATGGATTTCGATATCGAAATGGATTTCGAAATCGAAATGGATTTCGATATCGAAATGGATTTCGAATTCGAAATGGATTTCGAATTCGAAATGGATTTCGAAATTGATATGGAATTCGATATCGAAATGGATTTCGATATCGAAATGGATTTCGAAATCGAAATGGATTTCGATATCGAAATGGATTTCGAATTCGAAATGGATTTCGAATTCGAAATGGATTTCGAAATTGATATGGATTTCGATATCGAAATGGATTTCGAAATCGAAATGGATTTCGATATCGAAATGGATTTCGATATCGGGTTTCGATATCGAAATGGATTTTTCGAAATCGATTTCGAAATCGAAATGGATTTCGATATCGAAAATGGATTTCGATATCGAAATGAATTTCGAATTCGATATGGATTTCGATATCGAAATGGATTTCGAAATTGAAATGGATTTCGATATCGAAATGGATTTCGAAATGGATTTCGAAATCGAAATGGATTTCGATATCGAAATGGATTTCGAAATCGAAATGGATTTCGAAATTCGATATGGAATTCGAAATCGAAATGGATTTCGATATCGAAATGGATTTCGAATTCGAAATGGATTTCGAAATTCGAAATGGATTTCGAAATCGAAATGGATTTCGAATATCGAAATGGATTTCGAAATTCGATATGGAATTTCGATATCGAAATAATTTCGATTTCGAAATGGATTTCGAAATCGAAATGGATTTCGATATCGAAATGGATTTCGAATTCGATATGGATTTCGAATATCGAAATGGATTTCGAAATTGATATGGATTTCGATATCGAAATGGATTTCGATATGGATTTCGAAATCGAAATGGATTTCGATATCGAAATGGATTTCGATATCGAAATGGATTTCGATATTCGAAATGGATTTCGATATCGAAATGGATTTCGAAATCGAAATGGATTTCGATATCGAAATGGATTTCGAATTCGATATGGATTTCGATATCGAAATGGATTTCGAATTCGAAATGGATTTCGATATCGAAATGGATTTCGATATCGATAAGGATTTCGATATCGAAATGGATTTCGAAATCGAAATGGATTTCGATATCGAAATGGATTTCGATATCGAAATGGATTTCGATATCGAAATGGATTTCGAAATCGAAATGGATTTCGAATTCGAAATGGATTTCGATATCGAAATGGATTTCGATATCGATATGGATTTCGATATCGAAATGGATTTCGAATTCGAAATGGATTTCGATATCGAAATGGATTTCGAAATCGAAATGGATTTCGAAATCGAAATGGATTTCGAAATCGAAATGGATTTCGATTTCGAAATGGATTTCGAAATCGAAATGGATTTCGATATCGAAATGGATTTCGAATTCGAAATGGATTTCGAAATCGAAATGGATTTCGAAATCGAAATGGATTTCGAAATCGAAATGGATTTCGATTTCGAAATGGATTTCGAAATCGAAATGGATTTCGATATCGAAATGGATTTCGAATTCGAAATGGATTTCGAAATCGAAATGGATTTCGATATCGAAATGGATTTCGATATCGAAATGGATTTCGATATCGAAATGGATTTCGATATCGAAATGGATTTCGATATCGAAATGGATTTCGATATCGAAATGGATTTCGAATTCGAAATGGATTTCGATATCGAAATGCATTTCGATTTCGAAATCGAAAATTTCGATATCGAAATGGATTTCGATATCGAAATGGATTTCGAATTCGAAATGGATTTCGAAATCGATATGGATTTCGAAATCGAAATGGATTTCGATATCGAAATGGATTTCGAATTCGAAATGGATGGAATTCGACTATCGAAATGGATTTCGATATCGAAATGGATTTCGAAATCGAAATGGATTTCGATATCGAAATGGATTTCGAATTCGAAATGGATTTCGAAATTCGATATGGATTTCGATATCGAAATGGATTTCGATATCGAAATGGATTTCGATTTCGAAATGGATTTCGAATATCGAAATGGAATTTCGATATCGAAATGGATTTCGATATCGAAATGGATTTCGATATCGAAATGGATTTCGATATCGAAATGGATTTCGAATTCGAAATGGATTTCGAATTCGAAATGGAATTCGATATCGAAATGGATTTCGAAATCGAAATGGATTTCGATATCGAAATGGATTTCGAATTCGAAATGGATTTCGAATTCGATATGGATTTCGATATCGAAATGGATTTCGATATCGAAATGGATTCCGATTTCGAAATGGATTTCGATATCGAAATGGATTTCGATATCGAAATGGATTTCGATATCGAAATGGATTTCGAAATCGATATGGATTTCGAAATTTCGATATCGAAATGGATTTCGAATATCGATATGGATTTCGATATCGAAATGAATTCCGATATGGATTTCGATATCGAAATGGATTTCGATATCGAAATGGATTTCGATATCGAAATGGATTTCGATATCGAAATGGATTTCGAATTCGATATGGAATTTCGATATCGAAATGGATTTCGATATCGAAATGGATTTCGATATCGAAATGGATTTCGAAATCGAAATGGATTTCGAAATCGATATGGATTTCGATAATTTCGATATGGATTTCGATATCGAAATGGATTTCGAAATCGAAATGGATTTCGATATCGAAATGGATTTCGATATCGAAATGGATTTCGAATTCGAATATTGGATTTCGAAATCGATATGGATTTCGAATTTCGATAAGGACTTCGATTTCGATATGGATTTCGAATTCGAAATGGATTTCAAAATTGAAATGCAATTTCGAAATCGAAATGGATTTCGATATCGATATGGATTTCGAAATCGAAATAGATTTCGATATCGAAATGGATTTCGAATTCGATATGGATTTCGAATTCGAAATGGATTTCGAAATCGAAATTGATTTCGAATTCGATATCGAAATGGATTTCGATATCGAAATGGATTTCGAATTCGAAATGGATTTCGAAATCGAAATGGATTTCGATATCGAAATGGATTTCGATATCGAAATGGATTTCGATATCGAAATGGATTTCGATATCGAAATGGATTTCGATATCGAAATGGATTTCGATATCGAAATGGATTTCGAAATCGAAATGGATTTCGATATCGAAATGGATTTCGAATTCGAAATGGATTTCGATATCGAAATGGATTTCGAATTCGATATGGATTTCGATATCGATATGGATTTCGAATTCGAAATGGATTTCGAAATTGATATGGAATTCGATATCGAAATGGATTTCGATATCGAAATGGATTTCGAATTCGATAGGGATTTCGATATCGATATGGATTTTCGATATCGAAATGGATTTCGAATTCGATATGGATTTCGATATCGAAATGGATTTCGAATTCGATATGGATTTCGATATCGAAATGGATTTCGATTTCGAAATGGATTTCGATATCGAAATGGATTTCGAATTCGAAATGGATTTCGAAATTGAAATGCATTTCGAAATCGATATGGATTTCGAATTCGAAATGGATTTCGAAATTGATATGGAATTCGATATCGAAATGGATTTCTATATGGATTTCGAAATCGAAATGGATTTCGATATCGAAATGGATTTCGAATTCGATATGGATTTCGAATTCGAAATGGATTTCAAAATTGATATGGATTTCGATATCGAAATGGATTTCGAAATCGAAATGGATTTCGATATCGAAATGGATTTCGAATTCGAAATGGATTTCGATATCGAAATGGATTTCGAATTCGATATGGATTTCGATATCGATATGGATTTCGAAATCGAAATGGATTTCGAAATTGATATGGAATTCGATATCGAAATGGATTTCGATATCGAAATGGATTTCGAATTCGAAATGGATTTCGATATCGATATGGATTTTCGATATCGAAATGGATTTCGAATTCGATATGGATTTCGATATCGAAATGGATTTCGAAATGGATTTCGATATCGAAATGGATTTCGAATTCGATATGGATTTCGATATCGAAATGGATTTCGAATTTGATATGGATTTCGATATCGAAATGGATTTCGAAATTGAAATGCAATTCGAAATCGATATTTATTTCGAATTCGAAATGGAATTCGATATCGAAATGGATTTCTATATGGATTTCGAAATCGAAATGGATTTCGATATCGAAATGGATTTCGAATTCGATATGGATTTCGATATCGAAATGGATTTCGAATTCGATATGGATTTCAATATCGAAATGGATTTCGAAATTGATATGGAATTCGATATCAAAATGGATTTCGATATGGATTTCGAAATCGAAATGGATTTCGAATTCGATATGGAATTCGATATCGAAATGGATTTCGATATCGAAATGGATTCCGATTTTCGAAATGTATTTCGAAATTGATATGGAATTCGATATCGAAATGGATTTCTATATGGATTTTGAATTCGATAAGGATTTCGATGGTGAAATAGATTTGGAGTTCGATATGGAATTCGATATCGAAATGGATTTCGATATCGAAATGGATTTCGAAATTGATATGGAATTCGATTTCAAAATGGATTTTTATATGGATTTCGAAATCGAAATGGATTTCGATATCGAAATGGATTTATCGAATTGGATTTCGATATCGAAATGGATTTCGAATTTGATATGAATTTCGATATCGAAATGGATTTCGAATTCGATATGGATTTCAATATCGAAATGGATTTCGAAATTGATATGGAATTCGATTTCAAAATGGATTTCGATATGGATTTCGAAATCGAAATGGATTTCGAATTCGATATGGAATTCGATATCGAAATGGATTTCGATATCGAAATGGATTTCGATTTCGAAATGTATGATTTCGAAATTGATATGGAATTCGATATCGAAATGGATTTCTATATGGATTTTGAATTCGATAAGGATTTCGATGGTGAAATAGATTTGTAATTCGAAATGGATTTCGAATTCGATATGGAATTCGATATCGAAATGGATTTCGATATCGAAATGGATTCCGATTTCGAAATGGATTTTGAATTCGAAATGGAATTTGATATCGAAATCCATTTCGAAATCCCATCGAAATCCTTATCGAATTCAAAATCCATATAGAAATTCATTTCGATATCGAATTCCATATCAATTTCGAAATACATTTCGAAATCGGAATCCATATATAATTCGATATCGAAATCCATTTCGATATCGAAATCCATTTCGAATTCGAAATCCATTTCGATTTCGAAATCCATTTATATCGAAATTTCGAAATCCATTTTCGAAATCGAATTTCATATCGATTTCGAAATCCATTTCGATATCGAATTCCATATCGAATTCGAAATCCATTTCGAAATTCGAAATATTTCATATCGAAATCCATTTTGAAATCGAATTTCATATCAATTTCGAAATCCATTTCGATATTGAAATCCATATCGAATTCGAAATCCATTTCGATATTGAAATCCATATCGAATTCGAAATCCATTTCGATATCGAAATTCATATCGAATTCGAAATCCATTTCGATATCGAAATCCATTTCGATATCGAAATCCATTTCGATTTCGAAATCCATATAGAAATCCATTTTGAAATCGAATTCCATATCAATTTCGAAATCCATTTCGATATCGAAATCCATTTCGATATCGAATTCCATATCGAACTCCAAATCTATTTCACCATCGAAATCCTTATCGAATTCAAAATCCATTTCGATATCGAATTCCATATGAATTTCGAAATACGTTTCAAAATCGGAATACATTTTTATCGATATCGAAATCCATTTCGATATCGAAATCCATATCGAATTCGAAATCCATTTCGATTTCGAAATCCATATCGAAATCCATTTTGATATCGAATTCCATATCAATTTTGAAATCCATTTCGATATTGAAATCCATATCGAATTCGAAATCCATTTCGATATCGAAATCCATATCGATTTCGAAATCCATTTCGGTATCGAAATCCATATCAATTTCGAAATACGTTTCAAAATCGGAATCCATTTCGATATCGAAATCCATTTCGATATCGAATTCCATATCGAATTCGAAATCCATATCGAAATCCATTTTGATATCGAATTCCATATCAATTTTGAAATCCATTTCGATATCGAAATCCATATCGAATTCGAAATCCATTTCGATATCGAAATCCATTTCGATTTCGAAATCCATATCGATATCGAAATCCATTTCGATTTCGAAATTCCATATCGAATATCGAAATCCATATCGATATTCGAAATCCATTTCGATATCGAAATCCATTTCGAATTCGAAATCCATTTCGATATCGAAATCCATTTCGATTTCGAAATCCATTTCGATATCGAAAATATCCATTTCGAAATCGAAATCCATATCGATTTCGAAATCCATTTCGATTTCGAAATCCATATGAATCGAAATCCATTTCGATATCGAATTCCATATCAATTTCGAAATCCATTTCGAATTCGAAATCCATTTCGATATCGAAATCCATATCGAATTCGAAATCCATTTCGATATCGAAATCCATATCGATTTCGAAATCCATTTCGATATCGAAATCCATATCGAAATCCATATTCGATTTCGAAATTCCATTTCAATTTTCGAAATCCATTTCGAATTCGAAATCCATATCGATATCGAAATCCATTTCGAATTCGAAATCCATTTCGATATCGAAATCCATTTCGAATATCGAAATCCATTTCGAATATCGAAATCCATTTCGATATCGAAATCCATTTCGATATCGAAATCCATTTCGATTTCGAAATCCATTTCGATATCGAAATCCATTTCGAATTCGAAATCCATTATTTCGATATCGAAAATCCATATCGATATCGAAATCCATTTCGAATTCGAAATCCATTTCGATATCGAAATCCATTTCGATATCGAAATCCATTTCGATTTCGAAATCCATTTCGATATCGAAATATTTCGATATCGAAATATTTTTCGAATATCGAAATCCATTTCGAATTCGAAATCCATATCGATATCGAAATCCATATCGAATTCGAAATCCATTTCGATATCGAAATCCATTTCGAATTCGAAATCCATTTCGATATCGAAATCCATTTCGATTTCGAAATCTCATTTCGATATCGAAATCCATTTCGATTTCGAAATCCATTTATATCGATTTCGAAATCCATTTCGATATCGAAATCCATATCGAATTCGAAATCCATTTCGAATATCGAAATCCATATCGATTTCGAAATCCGAAATCCATTTCGAATTCGAAATCCATTTCGATATCGAAATCCATTTCGATATCGAAATCCATTTCGATTTCGAATTCGAAATCCATTTCGAATTTCGAAATCCATTTCGAATTCGAAATCCATTTCGAATATCGAAATCCATTTCGATATCGAAATCCATTTCGATTTCGAAATCCATTTCGATTTCGAAATCCATTTCGATATCGAAATCCATTTCGATTTCGAAATCCATTTCGATTTCGAAATCCATTTCGATATCGAAATCCATTTCGATATCGAAATCCATTTCGATATTCGAAATCCATTTCGATATCGAAATCCATATCGATATCGAAATCCATTTCGAATTCGAAATCCATTTCGATATCGAAATCCATTTCGATATCGAAATCCATTTCGATTTCGAAATCCATTTCGAATTCGAAATCCATTTCGAATATCGAAATCCATTTCGATATCGAAATCCATATCGAATTCGAAATCCATTTCGATATCGAAATCCATTTCGATATCGAAATCCATTTCGATATCGAAATCCATTTCGATTTCGAAATCCATTTCGATATCGAATTCGATATCGAATTTCGAATGGATTTCGAATTCGATATGGATTTCGAAATTCGATATGGATTTCGATATCGAAATTCGATATCGAAATGGATTTCGAAATCGAAATGGATTTCGAATTCGATATCGAATTTCGATATCGAAATGGATTTCGATATCGAAATGGATTTCGATTTCGAAATGCATTTCGATATCGAAATGCATTTCGATATCGAAATCCATTTCGATTTCGAAATGGATTTCGATTTCGAAATCGATTTCGAATTCGAAATGGATTTCGATATCGAAATGGATTTCGAATTCGATATGGAATTTCGATATCGAAATGGATTTCGATATCGAAATGTATTTCGAAATCGATATGGATTTCGATTTCGAAATGGATTTCGATTTCGATATGGATTTCGAAATCGAAATGGATTTCGAAATTGATATGGAATTCGATATCGAAATGGATATCGATATGGATTTCGATTTCGAAATCGAAATGGATTTCGAATATCGAAATGGATTTCGATATGTTTCGAATTCGAAATGGATTTCGAATTTGATATGGATTTCGATATCGAAATGGATTTCGAAATTGATTTCGATATCGAAATGGAATTCGATATCGAAATGGATTTCGATATCGAAATGGATTTTCGAAATCGAAATGGATTTCGATTTCGAAATGGATTTCGAAATCGATATGATATCGATTTCGAATTCGAAATGGATTTCGATATTTCGAATTGATATGGATTTCGATATCGATTTCGAAATGGATTTCGAAATCGAAATGGATTTCGATATCGAAATGGATTTCGATATCGAAATGGATTTCGAAATGATTTCGAAATGGATTTCGATATCGAAATGGATTTCGAAATCGATATGGAATTCGATATCGAAATGGATATCGATATGGATTTCGAAATCGAAATGGATTTCGAAATCGATATGGAATTCGATATCGAAATGGATTTCGATATCGAAATGGATTTCGAATTCGATATGGATTTCGATATCGATATGGATTTCGATATCGAAATGGATTTCGAATTCGATAATGGATTTCGATATCGAAATGGATTTCGAAATCGAAATGGATTTCGATATCGAAATGGATTTCGAATTCGATATGGATTTCGATATCGATATGGATTTCGAATTCGATATGGATTTCGATATCGAAATGGATTTCGAATATCGAAATGGATTTCGATATCGGATTTCGATATCGAAATGGATTTCGAATTCGATATGGATTTCGATATCGATATGGATTTCGAAATCGAAATGGATTTCGAATTCGATATGGAATTCGATATCGAAATGGATTTCGATATCGAAATGGATTTCGATTTTGAAATGGATTTCGAAATTGAATATTGATTTCGATAATCGAAAATGGATTTCGAAATTGATATGGATTTCGATATCGAAATGGATTTCGATATCGATATGGATTTCGAAATCGAAATGGATTTCGAATTCGATATGGATTTCGATATCGAAATGGATTTCGATATCGAAATGGATTTCGAATCGAAATGGATTTCGATATCGAAATGGATTTCGAAATCGATATGGATTTCGATATCGAAATGGATTTCGAATTCGATATGGATTTCGATATCGAAATGGATTTCGAAATCGAAATGGATTTCGATATCGAAATGGATTTCGAAATCGAAATGGATTTCGAATTCGATATGGATTTCGATATCGATACGGATTTCGAATTCGAAATGGATTTCGATATCGATATGGATTTCGAATTCGAAATGGATTTCGAAATTGAAATGCAATTCGAAATCGATATTTATTTCGAATTCGAAATGGATTTCGAAATTGATATGGAATTCGATATCGAAATGGATTTCTATATGGATTTCGAAATCGAAATAGATTTCGATATCGAAATGGATTTCGAATTCGATATGGATTTCGAATTCGAAATGGATTTCGAAATTGATATGGATTTCGATACCGAAATGGATTTCGAAATCGATATGGATTTCGATATCGAAATGGATTTCGAATTCGATATGGATTTCAATATCGAAATGGATTTCGAAATTGATATGGAATTCGATATCAAGATGGACATCGATATGGATTTCGAAATCGAAATGGATTTCGAATTCGATATGGAATTCGATATCGAAATGGATTTCGATATCGAAATGGATAACGATTTTGAAATGTATTTCGAAATTGATATGGAATTCGATATCGAAATGGATTTCTATATGGATTTTGAATTCGATAAGGATTTCGATGGTGAAATAGATTTGGAGTTCGATATGGAATTCGATATCGAAATGGATTTCGATATCGAAATGGAAATGATTCGAAAGTGATATGGAATTCGATTTCAAAATGGATTTTTATATGGATTTCGAAATCGAAATGGATTTCGATATCGAAATGGATTTATCGAATTGGATTTCGATATCGAAATGGATTTCGAATTCGATATCGATTTCGATATCGAAATGGATTTCGAATTCGATATGGATTTCGAATTCGAAATGGATTTCGAAATTGATATGGAATTCGATATCGAAATGGATTTCTACATGGATTTCGAAATCTAAACGGATTTCGAATTCGATATGGAATTCGATATCGAAATGGATTTCGATTTTGAAATGGATTTCGAATTCGAAATGGATTTCGAAATCGAAATGGATTTCGAAAATCGACATGGGAATTCGATATCGAAATGGATTTCGATATCGATATGGGATTTCGATATCGAAAGGATTTCGATATCGAAATGGATTTCGAATTCGATATGGAATTTCGAAATCGAAATGGATTTCGAAATCGAAATAGAGTTCGATATCGAAATGGATTTCGAATCGAAATCGATTTCGATATCGAAATGGATTTCGAATTCGATATGGATTTCGATATCGAAATGGATTTCGAATTCGAAATGGATTTCGAATTCGATATGGATTTCGATATCGAAATGGATTTCGAAATGGATTCGAAATGGATTTCGAATTCGATATGGATTTCGGAAATCGAAATGGATTTCGATATCGAAATGGATTTCGATATCGAAGATTTCGAAATCGAAATGGATTTCGATATCGAAATGGATTTAGAATGGATTTCGAATTCGAAATGGATTTCGATATCGAAATGGATTTCGAATTCGAAATGGATTTCGAATATCGATATGGATTTCGAATTCGAAATGGATTTCGAATATCGATATGGATTTCGATATCGAAATGGGATTTCGGAAATCGATATGGAATTCGATATCGAAATGGATTTCGAATTCGATATGGATTTCGAAATCGAAATGGATTTCGATATCGAAATGGATTTCGAAATCGAAATGGGATTCGAATTCGATATGGATTTCGATATCGAAAAGGGATTTCGAATCGATATGGATTTCGATATCGAAATGGATTTCGATATCGAAATGGATTTCGAATCGAAATGGATTTCGAATATCGAAATGGATTTCGATATCGAAATGGATTTCGATATCGAAATGGATTTCGAATCGAAATGGATTTCGAATCGAAATGATTTCGATTTCGAAATCGATATCGATTTCGATATCGAAATGTGCGGGATTTCGATATCGATATGGATTTCGAAATCGAAATGGATTTCGATATCGAAATGGATTTCGATCGAAATGGATTTCGATATCGAAATGGATTTCGAAATCGAAATGGATTTCGATATCGAAATGGATTTTTCGGATATCGAAATGGATTTCGAAATTCGATATGGATTTCGATATCGAAAATGGATTTCGAATTCGAAATGGATTTCGAATATCGAAATGGATTTCGATATCGAAATGGATTTCGACATCGAAATGGATTTCGAAATCGAAATGGATTTCGATATCGAAATGGATTTCGATATCGAAATGGATTTCGAATTCGAAATGGATTTCGATATCGAAATGGATTTCGAAATTCGATATGGATTTCTTGATATCGAAATGGATTTAAAATTTGATATGGATTTCGATATCGATATGGATTTCGATATTGAAATGGATTTCGAGTTCGATATGGATACGGAAGTGAATTGGAAAAACATAGGATTTCGATATCGAAATGGATTTCGAAATCGATATGAATTTCGATATCGAAATGATTCGTTATCGATATGGATTTCGATATCGAAGATCGATTTCGAAATCGATATGGATTTCTTGATATCGAAATGGATTTCGAGTTTAGAAATGAGATTTCGATATATCGATACGGATTCTCGATATGTCGAAATGGGATTTCGAAATCGATATGGATTTCGATATCGAAATGGATTTCGAATTCGATATGGATTTCGATATCGAAATGGATTTCGAATTCGATATGGATTTCAATATCGAAATGGATTTCAAAATTCGATATGGAATTCGATATCGAAATGGATTTCGATATCGAAATCGGATTCCGATTTCGAAATGTATTTCGAAATGGATATGGCATTTCGATATCGAAATGGATTTCTATATAACTCCGTGAAATTCGGGATGTTTGAATTTTCGAATTTATGGATTTCGGATGTCGGAACTGGATTTCGATATTCGATATGGATTTCGATATCGGGAAAATGGATTTCTGAAATCGATATGGATTTGTATTGATATCGAAATGGGATTTTTTTAAATAGGGAATTCGATATGGATTTCGATATCGAAATGGGTTTCGAATATCGATATGGATTTCGAATTCGAAATAGATTTCAAAATTGATATATGGGATTATGATATCGAAATGGATTTCGAAATCGATATGGAATTCGATATCGAAATGATATATTCGAAATGGAATTTCGAAATCGAAATGGATTTCGATATCGAAATGGATTTCTTTGAATTCGATAAGGATTGCGAATTCGAAATGGATTTCGAAATCGATATGGATTTCGATCGAATCGAAATGGATCTCGATATTCGATATGGATTTCGATATTGATATGGATTTCGAAATCGAAATGGATTTCGATATCGAAATGGATTTCGAAATCGAAATGGATTTCGATATCGAAATGAATTTCGAAATCGATATGTGATTTCGATATCGACAATGGATTTCAAAATTTTTGATATGGGGATTTGGATATCGAAATTTGCGATAGGGGATTTCGATATCGAAATGGATTCAAATTCGAAATGGATTTCGAAATTGATATGGAATTCGATATTGAAATGGATTTCTATATGGATTTTTAGGAATTCGAAAAGGATTTCGATATTGAAATGGATTTCGATATTGAAATGGATTTCGAATCGAAATGGATTTCGATATCGAAATGGATTTCGAAATATCGAAATGGATTTCGAAATCGATATGGATTTCGATATCGATATGGATTTCGATATCGATATGGATTTCGAAATTCGAAATGGATTTCGTCGAAAGCTCGAATTTCGAAATGGATTCCGATATCGAAATGAATTTTAAAACCGATATGGAATTTCGATATCGAAATGGATTTCGATATGATTTTTATTTACGAATTGGATTTCGATGTTTTCCGATATGGATTTCGATATCAAAATTCCATTTCGATATTCAAAATCCATTTCGAAATCGATATCCATTTCGATATCGATACCCATTTCGATTTCCAATTTCCTTACGGATTTCGAGATCCATTTTCGAATACAAATACTATTTCAAAATCGAAATCGTTTCTCGAATTAAAATTCATACGAAACCATTTCGATATCGATATTCATATCGAATTTCGACATGCATTTCGAAATGGAGAGCTGGACTTCGATGTCGAAATGGATTTCCTTATAGTATGGATTTTGCAACTCGATAAGGGACCTTCGATGGCGAAATGACGCCATCGGAATTCGTGTTATGATTTCGAATATCGATATGGATTTTGATATCGATATGGGATTTCGATACTCGGAAAACTGGATTTTGATATCGATAACGATTTCGAAACCCATCGAAATCCTTTTCTTTAAGAATCCAAAATGCGATTTCCATATCGAAATCCATTTCGGGAAATCGATATGCATTTCAATTTCGAAATGACATTTCGATATCGATACTGGATTTCGATATCGAATTCCATTACTCGAATTCGATATCCATTTCGTAAACATATCGAAATCGAGCCGATTTCACGATATGTTTCTTTGATTGGGTCGGAAATCCACTTTCGAATTTCCGAAATCGATTTCTCGATTTCGAACTTCATATCAGGATTTCGGAAATTCCATGGTTTTCTCGATATCGATAGCGCATTTTCAAATTCGAAAGATTCGATTTCGATACCGAATTTACGATTCCTCGATAATCCATTTCGACATAGGGATTGATCGAAATGGATTTCGTATTCGATATCCATTTCTTGATTTCGAAATCCATTTCAAAATCCGAATAGATTTCTAGTCTCGATATGGGATTCCGAATTTCGATTAAGGATTTAGATCGAGAAATGGATGCCGATATCGATATGGATTTCTGATATCGAAATGGATTTCTGATATTATCGAAATCGATTCACCTTCGAATTCTTATTGATATCAGAAATCGGATTTCGAAATCCATTTCAATATCGAAAGCCGATTTCGATTTCGAAATGCATTTCGAAGTCGAAATGGATTTCGATATCGAAATCCATTTCGATATCGAAATTTCGTCATCGAAAAAAATTCGAAATCTATTTTCGATTTCGGAGATCCATATCGAAATCCATTTTGATATTTGAATTCCATATCAATTTTGAAATCCATTTCGATATTGGAAATCCATATCGAATTCGAAATCCATTTCGATAGTCGAAACTATACTGACTCCTCGAAATCCATTTCGGTATCGAATTTCATATCAATTTTCGTAAATCCATTTCGAATTCGAAATCCATAACGAATTGTGCAATCCATTTCGATATCGAAATTCATTTTGATTTCGAAATCCATGGCAGAAATCCCATTTCGGATATCGAATTCCATATCAATTTCGAAATCCATTTGAATTCGAAATAAATATCGAAATTTCGAATTGCATTTCAATTTCGAAATCCATTTCGAATTCTAAAACCATCCGATATCGAAACTCAAATTTCGAAATCTGCATCGATATCGAACTATATCGAATCTCGAAATCCATTTCGATATCGAAATCCATTTCGAAATCCATTTCGAGACGAAATCCTTATCGAATTCGAAATCCATTTCGGATATCAAAATCCATATCGATATCGAAGTCCCTCAGAATTCGAAATCCATTTCGATAGAGTCGAAATCCATCTCGAATATCGAAATCTGTCAATTTCGAAATCCATTTCGAATTCGAAACTAGTACGATATCGGAAATCCATACGAATTCGAAATCCACCTCGATATCGAAACCACCCGATAATGAAATCCATTTCGGAATTCGAAATCCATTTCGATATCGAAATCCATTTCGATTTCGAAATCCATTTCGATAGTCGATATCCATATCAACTCCTTGAAATCCATCTTCGAGATGGAAATCCATAAAAAAATCGAATTCGAAATCCATTTCCTGATATCGAAATCCATTTCGAT
>JAECWY010001568.1:0-80196 GCA_018151275.1 Drosophila prosaltans
ATTCCGATATCTAATTCCATATCAATTTCGAAATCCATTTCGATATCGAAAGTCCATATCAATTCGAAATCCATTTCGATATCGAAATCCATTTCATTCGAAATCCATATCTTTTTCGAAATCCCATTTCGATATCGAAATCCATTTCATTCGAAATCCATTTCATTCGAAATCCTTCGACTGAAGTCCCGAACGATATCGAAATCCCCTTCGATATCGAAATCCATTTCGATATCGAAATCCATTCGAAAAATCCCATTAGGATATCGAAATCCATTTCGAAATCATATCGAAATACATTTCGATATCGAATTCCATATCTAATTTCGAAATCCATTTCGAATTCAAAAATCCATATCGAATCATTAGACAGTCAGTACTGATATCGAGAATCCATTTCGATTCGAAATCCCATTTCGAATTCAGCGAAATACATTTCGATATCGAATTCCTTATCATTCGAAATGTCCATTCGAATTCGAAATCCTTATCGAATTCTAAATCCATATCGAAATCCATATCAATTCAAAATCCATATCGAATTCGAAATCCATTTCATTATCGAAGTCCGCATTTCGATATCGAAATCCATTTCATTTTCGAAATCCATTTCGATCGGAAATTAAAGAACCGTTTCGAAATCCCACTCATCATTTCAAATGTCTAATTCCATATCAATTTCGAAATCCATATCGAATTTCGAGTGTCATTTTCAGATACCGCTCGCATTTCGATATCGAAATCCCATTTCCATTCGAAATCCCATTTCGAATTCGAAATCATCATATCATTTTCGTGCAATCCAGTATCGAAATCCCTTATCGAATTCAAAATCCATATCGAATTCGAAATCCCCTTCCATTAATTGAAATCCCATTTCGTATCGAAATCCATTTCATTCGAAATCACTTATCATGCATTCCAGGTATCTAAATTCCCATATCAATTTCGAAATCCATTCGAATTCGAGAGTCCCCATATCAATTCAAAATCCTTATCGAATTCGAAATCTGGAAATTTCACGATATCGCCATTTCGATATCGAAATCCATTTTAAATTCTAAATCCATATAAATCTACGAACAGGTATAAGATTCCATATCGATAATAAATGTACTATCCCGAAATCCGCGTCAGTAATCAGAAAACTTTCGATAGCTAAATCCATTTTTCGATTTTCCCCATCACACTTTATCGAAACCTTACATTTCGACTTGCTCAATTCATATCGTTCTAATCCATTTCAAATATCAAAATATATAATTTCGAAATCCATTTCGATATCGAAATCTAGGTACAGATCGCTATTTGAATCCATTTCGATATCGAATTCCCATATCAATTTAGAATAAACGATTGCATATTAACGATATCGAGAATCCCATTCCGAAATCTGAATCCATTTCGATATCGAAATCCATTTTCATTCGAAATTCATTTCGATATCGAAATCCATTTCCATTCGAAATCCATATCCGAATGCATTTCGATATCGAATTCCATATCGAATTCGAAATCGTTTCCAACATCGAAATCCATATCATTATATCGAAGAATCCGCTATCTGATTTCGAGCTCCCATTTCGAGATTCTAAATCCATATCGATATCGAAATCAATCGATATCCCGAAATCCTTATCGGTACATCGAACTTCGAAATTAAATCCTATCAGTCGAAATCCATAATAATTCGAGAGTCCATATCGAAAATACTTTTCCCCATCCAATTATCATTCCAAATTTGTTTCGATATCGAAATCCCCCCATATCCGAATTCGAAATCCATATCAATTCGTCTTCCATATCGTTATTTCATCATAAATCCATTTCACGATATCAATTGTATCATAGTCGCATGATAAGCTCGGAATCCTCAAATCGAAATCCATTTCGATTTCGAAATCCCCCCCAATATCAAAATCCATTTCGATAATCAAATTCTGTCGTTCGCCTCGTCATATCGATATCCCGTTCCCTGTATCGAAATCGAAATCCATATCGAAATCGAAATCCGTTTCGATAATAAGTGTTAAAATACTACGATTTCAGAAGTAAATACCCAAATCCATTGCGTCTATCGAATTCCATTCGATTTCCAAATCCTTTTAAAATATCGAAATCCATTTTCATACATTCGAAATCCATATCCCCCCCCAAATACATTTTCCAAGTAACTCCAATTCCATATCAATTTCCCAATCATTTTCGTTCCCAAAATCCATATCGAATTCGAAATCCATTTAATTTTCGCTCGACACTCATTGTCTAGTCCTGTTGGAATTTTTAAGTAACAGTTGTCCATATCGAAAAGTCCCCATTCGATTTCGAAATCCATATCGTCATATCATTCAAAATCCTTATCAATTCGAAATCCATTCAGGTATCTAAATCATTCGATATCGAAATCCATTTCCAATTCGAAATCCATATCGAAACACCCATTATCGAGGATTCCATATGTTTTCTAAATCCCTTTTCCTTCCAATCATATCGTTCATCAGTTTCGATATCGAAATCAGGAACTTAGATATCGAAATCGGAATTTCTCATTCGAGAATACTTCATCAAAAGAAATCAAAGACTGCATTATCAATTTATCGATATCGAAATCCATATCTATTCGAAATCCACACATCGAGGAAATGCAGAAATCCATTTGGATATGGAAGTCCCATTTCATTCAAAATCCATATCAGCGACTGATATCCAATTTCATATGAATTCGGAAATCCATTTCGATATCGAAATCCATATCGAAGATTTCTAAATCCATTTTCATTAGCATCTGAATCCATTTGTTGTTCGAAATCCATATGAAAATCCATTTCTTAACGTATCAAATCTTCGAAATCCATAATCCATTACGATATCGAATTCCATATCGATATCGAAATCCAAATCGATATCGAAATCCACATCGAAATCTAAATCCATTTCGATATGGAAATCCATTTCGATTTCGAAAATCCATATCGAAATACATTTCCAAATATCCGATTCCATATCGGTACAGAGTGATCCCCATTTCGATATCCGAAATCCATATCGAATTCGGAATCCATTTCGATATCGAAATCCATTTACGATATCGAGCTCCATTTATTCAATCCCGATATCGAAATCCATTTCGATTTCGAAAAATCGATAGGTCGAAATACATTTCGATATCGAATTCCAGGCAATTTCGAAATCCATTTCCGAATTCGAAATCCATATCGAATTCGAAATCCATTTGAATTTCGAAATAAGAACACCACTTCAAAATCCATTTCGATTTCTAAGTCCCATTTCGATTCGAAATCAAAACATCGAGAGGTCACTGGAACGAAATCCATATTTTTTTCGAAATCCATATCCGAATTCAAAATCCATATCGAATTCGGAAATCCCATTTTTCGATATCGAAATCCATTTTTCGATATCGAAATCCATTTCGACAATCCGAAGTCACCCGTCTCGAAATCCATTTCATCGATCCACTCGATTACAGTAGAAAATTTCGATATCGAGATCCATTTCCTGCATTTCGAAATCCCCCCCCTTCAACCGAAATCCATTTCGATCGAAATCCCATTTCGATTCGAAATCCATATCCCCCCAAATACCAATTTCGATATCCGATTCCCTTGTAATACGTTCAGAAGTCCGGTTCGATATCGAAATCGCATCGAATAAATCCATATCAGTACGTCATTTCAATTCATCATGGGCAATAGAAATCCATATCAACCGAAATCATTTCGAAAGTCGAGAATCCATGAGTCCGCTATCGAAAATTCGAAATCCATATCCAATTCAAATCATTTCGATTTCGAAAAATCCCATATCCGAATACTTTTCGATATCGAATTCCATATCAATTTCGAAATCCATTTTCGATATCGAAATGCATTTCGAATTCGAAATCCATTTCGATATCGAAATCCATTTCGATTTCGAAATCCAATTCGATATTCGAAATCCCATTTCGATTTCCCGAAATCCATTTGGGCGATATCGAAATCCCATTTCGATTTCGAAACATTTCCATATCGAAATCCATTATCGAATTTGAAATCCATCGAAATCCCATTTCGATATCGAAATCCATATCGAATTCGAAATCATTTCGGATATCGGGAAATCCATATCGATATTCGATTAATCCATTTCGATATCGAAATCAGTTTCGATTTTCGAAATGGGTCCATTTCGAAAGTTTCGAAATCCCATTTCGAAATCGATATGATTTCGATATCGAAATCGATTTTCGATATCGATATCGATTTTGAATGCGGAAATCCAATCGAAATTGAAATTCCATATCGATTTCGAATTTCATTTCGATATCGAAATCATTTCGATATCGGAATGTCCATTTCGATTCGAATCCATTTTTTTTAATATCGAGATCCTATTTCGGAATAGTCGAAATGATCCATTTCGATATCGAAATGCATTTCGATTTCGAAATGCATTTGAAATCGAAATCCATTTCGATTTCAAAATCCATTTCGATGTCGAAATCCATTTCGATATCCCGAAATTCATCAGAGAAATGCATTTCGATATCGAATTCCATATCGATTTCGAAATCCTTATTTCGAAATCGGAAATGGATTTCGATTATCGAAATCCATTTCGATATCGAAATCTGAAATTTCGGAAATCGATATCGATATCGAAATGCGATTTCGATATCGATATGATTTTCGAATCGAAATCTATATCGAAATCCATTTCGATATCGAAATCCATATCGATTTCGAAATCCCATTTCGAATTCGAAATCATTTCCGAAATCGAAATCCATTTCGATATCGAAATACATTTCGATATCCCGAAATCGATTTCGATATCGAAATCCATTTAGAAATCCAAATGGATTTCGATATCGATGTCCATTTCGATATCGAAATCCATTTCGATATCGAAATCCATATCGATATTTCGAAATGTCCATATCGATATCGAAATCCATATCGATATTTTGGAAATCCATTTCGGAATATCGAAATCCAGTTTCGAAATCGAAATCCATTTCGATATTAAAATCCATTTCGATATCGAGTTCCAGGTTTCGATATTCGAAATCCCCATTTCGATATCGAAAACTTTATCGAATTTCGGAAATCCACATCGATATCGAAATCCATAATTCCGAGTATCGAAACTCCATTTAAATTCATTTCGATATGAAATCCCATTTCGATATCGAAATCCATATCGATATCCGAAATCCATATCGAATTCGAAATCCATTTCGATATTCGAAATCCATTTCGAATTCGATAATGCATTTCGATATCGAAATCCCATTTTCGATTTCGAAATCCATAAATCGAAAGTCCATTTCGATTTATCGCAATTTCGAATTTCGAAATCCATTTCGAAATCCATTTCGAGATATCGAAATCCATATCGAATTCCCGAAATCCATATCGATATCGAAATCCATATCGATTTCGAAATCCATTTCGATGTCGAAATCCCATTTCGATATCGGAATCCATTTCGATTTAATCCAAATCCATTTCGAAGTTCGAAATCCATTTCGATATCGAAATCCATTTCGAATTCGATATCGAAATTCCCATTTCGATTTCGAAATCCATATTTCGAAATCCCATTTCAATATCGAAATTTCAAATCGAAATTTCGAAATCGAAATCCATATCGATATCGAAATTTATCATATTCGAGTATCGAAATCCATTTCGATAGTCGAAATCCAATACTCGATTTCGAAATCCATTTCGATATCGAAATCCATATCAATTTCGAAATCCATTTCGATATCGAAATCCATATCAATATTGAAATCAATTTCGATATCGAAATCCATACGATCCGAAATCCATATCCAAACCGAAATCCCATTTCGATATCGAATTCCATATCAATTTCGAAATCCATTTCGATATTCGAAATCAATTTCGATTTCGAAATTCCATTTCGAATTCGAAATCACATTCCATTTCAAGTTTCGAAATCCCATTTCGATATCGGAAATCCATATCGAATTCGAAATCCATATCGAGTTCGAAATCCATTTCGAAAGAGAATCATTTCGATATCGAAATCCGTATCGAGATTCGAAATCCATTTCGATATCCAAAATCCCATTTCGATATCGAAATCCCTATCGAATATCGAAATCCATTTCGATATCGAAATCCATTTCGATATCAAATCCATTTCGATGTCGAAATCCATATCGATTTCGAAATCCATTTCAATCAAATCCATATCGATTTCAAATCCATTTCGATATCGAAATCCATATCCATTTCGAAATCCATTTCGATATTCGAAATCCTTATCAATATCGAAATCCATTTCAAAATCGAAATCCATTTCGATATCGAAATCCCATTTCGATATCGAATTCATGATTTCGAATCCATTTCGATATCGAAATCCATTTCGATTTCGAAATCCATTTCGATATCGAAATCCATTTCGATATCGAAATCCATATCGAATTTCGAAATCCATTTCGAATTGAAATCCATATCGAATTCGAAATCCATTTTCGATATCGAAATCCATATCGATTCGAAATCCATTCGATATCGAAATCCATTTCGATATCGAAATCCATATCGATTCGAAATCCATTTCGATATCGAAATCCATATCGATTTCGAAATCCATTTCGAATTCGAAATCCATATCGATTTCGAAATCCATATCGAAATCTTTCGAAATCCATATCAATATCGATTCGAAATCCATTTCGATATCGAAATCCATTTCCGAATTTCGAAATCCCATTTCGATATCGAAATCCATTTCGATTCGATTTCGAAATCCATTTCGAAATCGAAATCCATAATCAAATTCGAAATCCATTTCGATTTCGAAATCCATTTCGGATATCGAAATCCATTTCGATATCGAATTCCATTATCCAATTTCGAAATCCATTTCGAATTCGAAATCCATTTCGATATCGAAATCCATTTCGAATTCGAAATCCATTTGATATCGAAATCCATTTCGAAATCGAAATCCATATCGATTTCGAAATCCATTTCGATATCGAAATCCATATCGATATCGAAATCCATATCGATATCGAAATCCCATTTCGATATCGAAATCCCATTCGATATCGAAATCCATTTCGATATCGAAATCCATTTCGATTTCGAAATCGATATCGAATTCCATATCAATTTCGAAATTCCATTTCGATATCGAAATCCATATCGATATCGAAATCCATTTCGATATCGAAATCCATATCGATATTCGAAATCCATTTCGATATCGAAATCCATTTTTGATATCGAAATGCATTTCGATATCGAAAATCCATATCGATTTCGAATACCATTTCGAATATCGAAATCCATTTCGAATTCGAAATCCATTTCGATATCGAAATCCATTTCGATTTCGAAATCCATTTCGATTTCGAAATCCATTTCGATATCGAAATCCATATCGATTTCGAAATCCATTTCGATTTCGAATTCGATTTCGAAATCGAAATCGATTCGATTCGAAATGCATTTCGATTTCGAAATCCATTTCGAAATCGAAATCCAATTCGATATCGAAATCCATTTCGATTTCGAAATCCATTTCGATATCGAAATCCATATCGAATTCGAAATGCATTTCGATATCGAAATCCATTTCGATATCGAAATCCATTTCGATATTCGGAAATCCATTTCGATATCGAAATCCATTTCGATATCGAAATCCATATCGATTTCGAAATCCATTTCGATATCGAATTCGAAATCCATATCGATATCGAAATCCATTTCGATATTCGAAATCCATTTCGATATCGAAATCCATTTCGATATCGAAATCCATTTCGATATCGAAATGCATTTCGAATTCGAAATCATTTCGATATCGAAATCCATTTCGATATCGAAATCCATTTCGAAATCGCATTTCGATATCGAAATCCATATATCGGAATTCGAAATCCATTTCGATATCGAAATCCATTTCGATATCGAAATCCATTTATCGAATTCGAAATCCATTTCGATTTCGAAATTCGATATCGAAATCCATTTCGATATCGAATTCCATATCGATATCGAAATCCATTTCGATATCGAAATTCGAATCGAAATCCATTTCGAATTCGAAATCCATTTCATATGATTTCGAAATCCATTTCGAAATCAAATTTCGATATCGAAATCCATTTCGAATTCGAAATCCATTTCGATATCGAAATCCATTTCGATTTCGAAATCCATTTCGATATCGAAATCCATATCGATTTCGAAATCACATTTCGAATTTCGAAATCCATTTCGAATTTCGAAATCCATTTCGATATCGAAATCCATTTATTTCGAAATCATTCGAAATTCGATATCGATTTCGAAATCCATATCGAATTTCGAAATCCATTTCGATATCGAAATCCATTTCGAAATCCATTTCGATATCGAAATCCATTTCGAATTCGAAATCCATTTCGATATCAAATCCATATCGATATCGAAATCCATATCGGATTTCGAAATCCATTTCGATATCGAAATCCATTTCGATATCGAAATCCATATCAATATCAAATCATTTCGAAATCGATCGATTTCGAATTCGAAATCCATTTCGAATATCGAAATCCATTTCGAAATCGAAATCCATTTCGATATCGAAATCCATTTCGAATTCGAAATCCATTTCGATATCGAAATCCATTTCGATTTCGAAATCCATTTCGATATCGAAATCCATTTCGAATTCGAAATCCATTTCGATATTCGAAATCGATTTCGAATTCGAAATGCATTTCGATATCGAAATAATTCGATTTCGAATTCGATATAGAAATCCATTTCGATATCGAATTCCATATCGATTTCGAAATCCATTTCGAAATTCGAAATCCAATTCGAAATCGAAATCCATTTCGAATTCGAAATCCATTTCGATATCGAAATCCATTTCGAATTCAAATCGATTTCGAATTCCATATCGATTTCGAATTCCATAATCCATTTCGATATCGAAATCCATTTCGATATCGAATCCAATTTCGATATCGAAATCCATTTCGAATTCGAAATCCATATCGAATATCGAAATCCATTCGATTTCGATTTCGATTTCGAAATCATTTCGATATCGAAATCCATTTCGATTTCGAAATGCATTTCGATATCGAAATCCATTTCGATATCGAAATCCATTTCGAATTCGAAATCCATTTCGATATCGAAATCCATATCAATTTCGAAATCCACTTCGATATCGAAATCCATTTCGATTTCGAAATCCATTTCGATATCGAAATGGATTTCGATATGGATTTCGAAATCGAAATGGATTTCGATATCGATAAGGATTTCGAAATCGAAATGCAATTCGAAATCGATATGGATTTCGATATCAAAATGGATTACGAATGCGATATGGATTTTGAATGCGAAATGGAATTCGAAATCGAAATGGATTTCAATATCGATATGGATTTCGATTTCGAAATGGATTTCGATATCGATATGGATTTCGATATCGAAATGGATTTCGATATCGAAATGGATTTCGAATTCGATATGGATTTCGATATCAATATGGATTTCGAATTCGAAATGGATTTCGAAATTGATATGGAATTCGATATCGAAATGGATTTCTATATGGATTTCGAAATCGAAATGGATTCGAAATGGATTTCGAATTCGATATGGATTTCGAATTCGAAATGGATTTCGAAATCGATATGGATTTCGAATGCGATATGGATTTTGAATGCGAAATGGAATTCGAAATCGAAATGGATTTCAATATCGATATGGATTTCGATTTCGAAATGGATTTCGATATCGATATGGATTTCGATATCGAAATGGATTTCGATATCGAAATGGATTTCGATATCGAAATGGATTTCGAAATCGATATGGATTTCGAAATTGATATGGAATTCGATATCGAAATGGATTTCGATATCGAAATGGATTTCGAAATCGAAATGGATTTCGATATCGAAATGAATTTCGAATTCGAAATGGATTTCGCAATCGATATGGAATTCGATATCGAAATGGATTTCGATATGGATTCCGACTTCGAAATGGATTTCGAAATCGAAATGGATTTCAAATTCGATATGGATTTCGATATCGATATGGATTTCGAATTCGAAATGGATTTCGAAATTGATATGGAATTCGATATCGAAATGGATTTCGATATGGATTTTGAAATCGAAATGGATTTCGAATTCGAAATGGATTTTGAAATCGAAATGGATTTCGAAATCGAAATTTATTTCGATATCGAAATGGATTTCGAAATCGAAATGGATTTCGATATCGAAATGGATTTCGATATCGAAATGGATTTCGAATTCGAAATGGATTTCGCAATCGATATGGAATTCGATATCGAAATGGATTTCGATATGGATTCCGACTTCGAAATGGATTTCAAAATCGAAATGGATTTCGAAATCGAATGGATTTCGATCAATGGATTTCGATATCGATATGGATTTCGAATTCGAAATGGATTTCGAAATCGAAATGGATTTCGATATCGAAATGGATTTCGATCGAAATTCGAAATGGATTTCGCAATCGATATGGAATTTCGATATCGAAATGGATTTCGAAATCGATATGGATTCCGATTTCGAAATGGATTTCGAATTCGATATGGATTTCGATATCGATATGGATTTCGAATTCGAAATGGATTTCGAAATTGATATGGAATTCGATATCGAAATGGATTTCGATATGGATTTTGAAATCGAAATGGATTTCGATATCGAAATGGATTTC
This sequence comes from Drosophila prosaltans, assembly GCA_018151275.1. Lineage (NCBI taxonomy): Eukaryota > Metazoa > Arthropoda > Insecta > Diptera > Drosophilidae > Drosophila > Drosophila prosaltans. The sequence continues at coordinate 10,761 of JAECWY010001568.1, forward strand.
GAATTCGAAATGGATTTCTATATCGAAATGGATTTCGAATTCGAAATGGATTTCGATATCGAAATGGATTTCGAATTCGATATGGATTTCGATATCGATATGGATTTCGATATCGATATGGATATCGAAATCGGATTCGAATTCGAAATGGATTTCGAAATTCGATATGGAATTCGATATCGAAATGGATTTCGATATCGATATGGATATCGAAATCGAAATGGATTTCGAAATCGAAATGGATTTCGATATCGAAATGGATTTCGAATTCGATATGGATTTCGAAATCGAAATGGATTTCGATATCGAAATGGATTTCGAATATCGAAATGGATTTCGAATTCGAAATGGATTTCGATATCGAAATGGATTTCGATATCGATATGGATTTCGATATCGATATGGATTTCGATATCGAAATGGATTTCGAATTCGATATGGATTTCGAAATCGAAATGGATTTCGATATCGAAATGGATTTCGAATTCAATATGGATTTCGATATCGACATGGATTTCGATATCGATATGGATTTCGATATCGATATGGATTTCGAATTCGAAAAGGATTTCGAAATTGATATGGAATTCGATATCGAAATGGATTTCGATATGATATGGATTTCGATATGGAATTTCGAAATCGAAATGGATTTCGATATCGAAATGGATTTCGAATTCGAAATGGATTTCGACTATCGAAATGGATTTCGATATCGAAATGGATTTCGAAATCGAAATGGATTTCGATATCGAAATGGATTTCGAATCGAAATGGATTTCGATATCGATATGGATTTCGAATTCGATATGGATTTCGAAATCGAAATGGATTTCGATATCGAAATGGATTTCGAAATCGAAATGGATTTCGATATCGAAATGGATTTCGATTTCGAATTCGAAATGGATTTCGAAATTGATATGGAATTCGATATCGAAATGGATTTCGATATCGAAATGGATTTCGAAATCGAAATGGATTTCGAAATCGAAATGGATTTCGAAATCGAAATGGATTTCGAAATCGAAATGGATTTCGAAATCGAAATGGATTTCGATATCGAAATGGATTTCGAATTCGATATGGATTTCGATATCGAAATGGATTTCGAATTCGAAATGGATTTCGATATCGAAATGGATTTCGATATCGAAATGGATTTCGATATCGAAATGGATTTCGAAATCGAAATGGATTTCGATATCAAAATGGATTTCGAATTCGAAATGGATTTCGATATCGAAATGGATTTCGAAATCGATATGGATTTCGATATCGAAATGGATTTCGAATTCGAAATGGATTTCGAATATCGAAATGGATTTCGAATTCGAAATGGATTTCGAATTCGAAATGGATTTCGAAATCGAAATGGATTTCGATATCGAAATGGATTTCGAAATCGATATGGATTTCGATATCGAAATGGATTTCGAATTCGATATGGATTTCGAATTCGATATGGATTTCGAAATCGATATGGAATTTCGATATCGAAATGGATTTCGAAATCGAAATGGATTTCGATATCGAAATGGATTTCGAAATCGAAATGGATTTCGAATTCGATATGGATTTCGAAATCGAAATGGATTTCGAAATCGAAATGGATTTTGAATTCGAAATGGATTTCGATATCGAAATGGATTTCGAATTCGATATGGATTTCGAATTCGAAATGGATTTCGAAATCGAAATGGATTTCGAATTCGAAATGGATTTCGAATTCGAAATGGATTTTGAAATCGAAATGGATTTCGAAATCGAAATGATTTCGAATTCGAAATGGATTTCGAAATCGAAATGGATTTTGAAATCGAAATGGATTTCGATATCGAAATGGATTTCGAAATCGAAATGGATTTCGATATCGAAATGGATTTCGAATTCGAAATGGATTTCGATATCGAAATGGATTTCGAATTCGATTTGGATTTCGAATTCGATATGGATTTGGATTTCAAAATGGATTTCGAATTCGAAATGGATTTCGAAATCGAAATGGATTTCGATATCGATAAATTTCGAATTCGAAATGGATTTCGATATCGAAATGGATTTCGAATTCGAAATGGATTTCGAATATCGAAATGGATTTCGAAATCGAAATGGATTTCGAAATCGAAATGTGATTTCGAAATCGAAATGGAATTTCGAAATCGATATGGATTTCGATATCGAATATGGATTTCGAATTCGAAATGGATTTCGATATCGAAATGGATTTCGATATCGAAATGGATTTCGAATTCGATATGGATTCGATATCGAAATGGATTTCGAAATGGATTTCGATACCGAAATGGAATTTCGAATTCGAAATGGATTTCGAATTCGATATGGATTTCGAATTCGAAATGGATTTCGAAATTCGATATGGAATTTCGAATTCGAAATTGAGTTCGAATTCGATATGGATTTCGATATCGATATGGATTTCGAATTCGATATGGATTTCGATATCGATATGGATTTCGATATCGAAATGAATTTCGAATTCGATATGGATTTCGATATCGGATTTCGAAATCGAAATGGATTTCGAATTCGAGAATGGATTTCGATATCGAAATGGAATTTCGATTTCGAAATGGATTTCGATATCGAAATGGATTTCGAATTCGAAATGGATTTCGAATTCGATATGGATTTCGATTTCGAAATGGATTTCGATATGGATTTCGATTTCGAAATGGATTTCGAATCGAATATGGAATTTCGAAATCGAAATGGAATTTCGAAATCGAAATGGATTTCGAATTCGATATGGATTTCGAAATCGAAATGGATTTCGAATTCGAAATGGATTTCGAATTCGAAATGGATTTCGAAATCGAAATGGATTTCGATATTCGAATATGGATTTCGAATTTCGATATGGATTTCGATATCGAAATGGATTTCGAATTCGATATGGATTTCGATATCGAAATGGATTTCGAATTCGATATGGAATTTCGAATTCGAAATGGATTTCGATATCGAAATGGATTTCGATATCGAAATGGATTTTGAAATGGATTTCGAAATCGAAATGGATTTCGAATTCGATATGGATTTCGATATCGAAATGGATTTCGAAATCGAAATGGATTTCGAAATCGAAATGGATTTCGATATCGAAATGGATTTCGATATCGAAATGGATTTCGAAATCGAAATGGATTTCGATATCGATATGGATTTCGAATTCGAAATGGATTTCGAATTCGATATGGATTTCGATATCGAAATGGATTTCGATATCGAAATGGATTTCGATATCGAAATGGATTTCGAAAATCGAAATGGATTTCGAAATCGAAATGGATTTCGAAATCGAAATGGATTTCGAAATCGAAATGGATTTCGAATTCGATATGGATTTCGAATTCGAAATGGATTTCGAAATCGATATGGATTTCGATATCGAAATGGATTTCGAAATCGATATGGATTTCGATATCGAAATGGATTTCGAATTCGATATGGATTTCGAATTCGATATGGATTTCGATATCGATATGGATTTCGAATTCGAAATGGATTTCGAAATTCGATATGGATTTCGATATCGAAATGGATTTCGAATTCGAAATGGATTTTCGAATTCGATATGGGATTTCGAATTCGAAATGGATTTCGAAATCGAAATGGATTTCGAAATCGAAATGGATTTTGAAATCGATATGGATTTCGAAATCGAAATGGATTTCGAAATCGAAATGGATTTCGATATCGAAATGGATTTCGAATTCGAAATGGATTTCGAATTCGATATGGATTTCGAATTCGAAATGGATTTCGAAATCGAAATGGATTTCGAAATCGAAATGGATTTCGAAATCGAAATGGATTTCGATATCGAAATGGATTTCGAAATCGAAATGGATTTCGATATCGATATGGATTTCGAATTCGAAATGGATTTCGATATCGAAATGGATTTCGAATTCGAAATGGATTTCGAATTCGATATGGATTTCGATATCGATATGGATTTCGATATCGAAATGGATTTCGAATTCGAAATGGATTTCGATATCGAAATGGATTTCGAATTCGAAATGGATTTCGAATTCGAAATGGATTTCGAATTCGAAATGGATTTCGAAATTTGATATGGATTTCGATATCGAAATGGATTTCGAAATCGAAATGGATTTCGAATATCGAAATGGATTTCGATATCGAAATGGATTTCGAAATCGAAATGGATTTCGATATCGAAATGGATTTCGAATTCGAAATTCGAATATCGAAATGGATTTCGATATCGAAATGGATTTCGAATTCGAATATGGATTTCGAAATCGAAATGGATTTCGAAATCGAAATGGATTTCGAAATCGAAATGGATTTGAAATATCGAAATGGATTTCGAATTCGAAATGAATTTCGATATCGAAATGGATTTCGAATTCGATATGGATTTCGATATCGATATGGATTTCGAATTCGAAATGGATTTCGATTTCGAAATGGATTTCGAAATCGAAATGGATTTCGATATGAATTTCGAAATCGAAATGGATTTCGAAATCGAAATGGATTTCGAAATCGAAATGGATTTCGATATCGAAATGGATTTCGATATCGAAATGGATTTCGAATTGGAATTTCGAAATCGAAATGGATTTCGAATTCGATATGGATTTCGAATTCGAAATGGATTTCGAAATCGAAATGGGTTTCGAAATCGAAATGGATTTCGATATCGAAATGGATTTCGAATTCGATATGGATTTCGATATCGAAATGGATTTCGAATTCGAAATTGGAGTTCGAAAATTTCGAAATCGAAATGGATTTCGAATTCGAAATGGATTTTGAATTCAAAATGGATTTCGAAATCGAAATGGATTTCGAAATCGAAATGAAATTCGAAATCGAAATGGATTTCGAAATCGAAATGGATTTCGATATCAAAATGGATTTCGAATTCGAAATGTATTTCGATTTCGAAATGGATTTCGAATTCGATATGGATTTCGATAGTCGAAATGGATTTCGAAATCGAAATGGATTTCGAAATCGAAATGGAATTTGAAATCGAAATGGATTTCGAATTCGATACTGATTTCGGATTCGAAATGGATTTCGAAATCGAAATGGATTTCGAAATCGAAATGGATTTCGATATCGAAATGGATTTCGAATTCGAAATGGATTTCGATATCGAAATGGATTTCGAAATCGAAATGGATTTCGATATCGATATGGATTTCGAAATCGATATGGATTTCGAATTCGAAATGGATTTCGAATTCGAAATGGATTTCGAATTCGAAATGGATTTCGAAATCGAAATGGATTTCGAAATCGAAATGGATTTCGAAATCGATATGGATTTCGAAATCGAAATGGATTTCGAATTCGATATGGATTTCGAATTCGAAATGGATTTCGAAATCGAAATGGATTTCGATATCGAAATGGATTTCGAAATCGAATTGGATTTCGATATCGAAATGGATTTCGAATTGGATATGGATTTCGATATGAAATCGATGAAATCGAAATGGATTTCGATATCGAAATGGATTTCGATATCGAAATGGATTTCGAATTCGGAATGGATTTCGAATATCAATATGGATTTCGAATTCGAAATGGATGAATGATTTCGATATCAAAATGGATTTCGAATTCGATATGAATTTCGGTATCAAAATGGATTTCGAATTCGATATGGATTTCGAAATCGAAATGGATTTCGAATTCGAAATGGATTTCGAATTCGATATGGAATTCGATATCGAAATGGATTTCGAATTCGAAATGGATTTCGAAATCGAAAAAGATTTTGAATTCGAAATGGATTTCGAATTCAAAATGGATTTCGAATTCAAAATGGATTTCGAATTCAAAATGGATTTTGAAATCGTAATGGATTTCGAAATCGAAATGGATGTTGAAATCGATATGGATTTAGAATTCGAAATGGATTTCGAATTCGATGTGGATTTCGAATTCGATTTGGATTTCGAATTCGATACGGATTTCGATATCAAAATGGATTTCGAAATGGAATTCGAAATCGAAATGGATTTCGAAATCGAAATGGATTTGGAATTCGAAATGGATTTCGAAATCAAAATGGATTTCGAAATTCAAAATGGATTTCGATATGAATTTCGAATTCGAAATCGATATGGATTTCGAAATTCAAAATGGATTTCGAAATCAAAATGGATTTCGAATTCAAAATGGATTTTGAAATCGTAATGGATTTCGAAATCGAAATGGATGTTGAAATCGATATGGATTTAGAATTCGAAATGGATTTCGAATTCGATATGGATTTCGAATTCGAAATGGATTTCGAATTCGATACGGATTTCGATATCGAAATGGATTTTCGAAATGGATTTCGAAATCGAAATGGATTTCGAATTCGGATATGGAGTTCGATAACGAAATGGATTTTGAAATTCGAAATGGATTTCGAAATCAATAAGGAATTTGATATCGAAATCGATTTCGAATTCGAAATGGATTTCAATATCAATATGGATTTTGAATTCGAAATGGATTGCGATATCAAAATGGATTTCGAATTCGATATGAATTTCGGTATCAAAATGGATTTCGAATTCGATATGGATTTCGATATCGAAATGGATTTCGAAATCGATATGGAATTTCGAAGTCGAAATGGTTTTCGAATTCGAATTGGATTTCGAATTCATATGGATTTTGAATTCGAAATGGATTTGGAATTCGATATGGATTTCGAATTCTATATGGGATTCGATATCAAAATGTATTTTGAAATCGATATGAATTTCGAAATCGAAATGGATTTCGAATTCGATATGAATTACGAATTCGATATGGATTTCGAAATCGATATGGAATTTGAAGTCGATATGGTTTTCGAATTCGAAATGGATTTCGAATTCGATATGGATTTCGAATTCGAAATGGATTTGGAATTCGATATGGATTTCGAATTCTATATGGGATTTCGATATCAAAATGTATTTTGAAATCGATATGAATTTCGAAATCGAAATGGATTTCGAATTCGATATGAATTACGAATTCGATATGGATTTCGATATCGATATGGATTTCGAAATCGAAATGGAATTTCGAAATCAAAATGGATTTCGAATTCGATATTGATTTGAATTCCAAATCCATTTTGATATCGAAATCCATATCGATTTCAAAATACATTTTGATATCGAATTCCATATCGAATTCGTAATCCATATTGAATTCGAACTCCATTTCGATTTCGAAATCCAATTCGAATCCGAAATCCGTATTGAATTCAAAATCCATTTCTATTTCAAATTCCATTTCGGTTTCGAAATCCATTTCGATTTCAAAATCCATTTTGAATTCGAATTCCATTTCGAATACGAAATCCATTTCTATTTCAAATTCCATATCCATTTCGAAATCCATTTCGATTTCGAAATTCATTACGATTTCAAAATCCATTTTGATATCGAATTCCATATCGAATTCGTAATCCATATTGAATTCGAATTCCATTTCGATTTCGAAATCCATATGGATATCGAAATCCATATCGATTTCAAAATCCATTTCGATTTCGAAATCCAATTCGAATCCGAAATCCGTATTGAATTCAAAATCCATTTCGACTTCAAATTCCATATCGATTTCGAAATCCATATCGAATTTGTAATTCATATCGAATTCGGAATCCATATCGAATTCCAAATCCATTTTGATATCGAAATCCATAACGATTTCAAAATCCATTTTGATATCGAATTCCATATCGAATTCGTAATCCATATTGAATTCGAATTCCATTTCGATTTCGAAATCCATATGGATATCGAAATCCAGATCGATTTCAAAATCCATTTCGATTTCGAAATCCAATTCGAATCCGAAATCCGTATTGAATTCAAAATCCATTTCGAATGCGAAATCCATTTCGATTTCGAATTCCATTTCGACTTCAAATTCCATATCGATTTCGAAATCCATTTCGAATTCGAAATTCATATCGAATTCGGAATCCATATTGATATCGAAATCCATATCGATTTCAAAATCCATTTCGCTTTCGAATTCCATTTCGATTTCGAAATCCAATTCGAAATCGAAATCCGTATTGAAATCAAAATCCATTTCTATTTCAAATTGCATTTCGATTTCGAAATCCATTTCGATTTCGAATTCCATTTCGATTTCAAATTCCAAATCGATTTCGAAATCCATATCGAATTCGAAATCCATATCGAATTCGAAATCCATTTCGATTTCGAATTCCATTTCGATTTCTAAATTCATATCGATTTCGAAATCCATTTCGAATTCGAAATCCATATCGAATTCGAAATCCATATCGATTTCAAAATCAATATTGAATTCGAAATCAATTTCGAATTCGAAATCCATTTCGAATTCGAAAATCATATCGAATTCGAAATCCATATTGATATCGAAATCCATATCGATATCAAAATCCATTTCGCTTTCGAATTCCATTTCGATTTCGAAATCTAATTCGAATCCGAAATCCGTATTGAAATCAAAATCCATTTCTATTTCAAATTCCATTTCGATATCAAATTCCTTATCGATTTCGGATTCCATTTGGATTTCAAATTCCATATCGATTTCGAAATTCATATCGAATTCGGAATCCATATCGAATTCCAAATCCATTTTGATATCGAAATCCATATCGATTTCAAAATACATTTTGATATCGAATTCCATATCGAATTCGTAATTAATATTGAATTCGAATTCCATTTCGATTTCGAAATCCATATCGATTTCGAAATCCATTTCGATTCGAAATCCATTCGAATTCGAAATCCATATTGAATTCAAAATCCTCTTCTATTTCAAATTCCATTTCGGTTTCGAAATCCATTTCGATTTCAAAATCCATTTTGAATTCGAAATTCCATTTCGAATACGAAATCCATTTCTATTTCAAATTCCATATCGATTTCGAAATCCATTTCGATTTCGAATCGAAATCCATTACGATTTCAAAATCCATTTTGATATCGAATTCCATATCGAATTCGTAATCCATATTGAATTCGAATTCCATTTCGATTTCGAAATCCATATGGATATCGAAATCCATATCGATTTCAAAATCCATATCGATTTCGAAATCCAATTCGAATCCGAAATCCGTATTGAATTCAAAATCCATTTCGAATGCGAAATCCATTTCGATTTCGAATTCCATTTCGACTTCAAATTCCATATCGATTTCGAAATCCATATCGAATTTGTAATTCATATCGAATTCGGAATCCATATCGAATTCCAAATCCACTTTGATATCGAAATCCATATCGATTTCAAAATACATTTTGATATCGAATTCCATATCGAATTCGTAATTATATATTGAATTCGAATTCCATTTCGATTTCGAAATCCATATGGATATCGAAATCCAGATCGAATTCGAAATCCATTTTGATATCGAAATCCATTTCGAATTCAAAATCCATTTCGACTTCAAATTCCATATCGATTTCGAAATCCATATCGAATTCGTAATCCATATCGAATTCGAAATCCATTTCGAATTCGAAATTCATATCGAATTCGAAATCCATATTGATATCGAAATCCATATCGATTTCAAAATCCATTTCGCTTTCGAACTCCATTTCGATTTCGAAATCCAATTCAAATCCGAAATCCGTATTGAAATCAAAATCCATTTCTATTTCAAATTGCATTTTAATATCAAAATCCATTTCGATTTCGAATTCCATTTCGACTTCAAATTCCATATCGATTTCGAAATCCATATCGAATTCGTAATCAATATCGAATTCGAAATCCACATTGATTTCGAATTCCATTTCGATTTCGAAATCCATATCGATATCGAAATCCATTTCGAATTCGAAAATCCATATCGAATTCGAAATCCATATTGATATCGAAATCCATATCGATATCAAAATCAATTTCGCTTTCAAATTCCATATCGATTTCGAAATTCATATCGAATTCGGAATCCATATCGAATTCCAAATCCATTTTGATATCGAAATCCATATCGATTTCAAAATACATTTTGATATCGAATTCCATATCGAATTCGTAATCCATATTGAATTCGAACTCCATTTCGATTTCGAAATCCATATCGATTTCGAAATCCAATTCGAATCCGAAATCCGTATTGAATTCAAAATCCATTTCTATTTCAAATTCCATTTCGGTTTCGAAATCCATTTCGATTTCAAAATCCATTTTGAATTCGAATTCCATTTCGAATACGAAATCCATTTCTATTTCAAATTCCATATCCATTTCGAAATCCATTTCGATTTCGAAATCCATTACGATTTCAAAATCCATTTTGATATCGAATTCCATATCGAATTCGTAATCCATATTGAATTCGAATTCCATTTCGATTTCGAAATCCATATGGATATCGAAATCCATATCGATTTCAAAATCCATTTTGATTTCGAAATCCAATTCGAATCGAAATCCGTATTGAATTCAAAATCCATTTCTATTTCGAAATCCATTTCCATATCGATTTCGAAATCCATATCGAATTTGTAATTCATATCGAATTCGGAATCCATATCGAATTCCAAATCCATTTTGATATCGAAATCCATATCGATTTCAAAATACATTTTGATATCGAATTCCATATCGAATTCGTAATTTATATTGAATTCGAATTCCATTTCGATTTCGAAATCCATATGGATATCGAAATCCAGATCGAATTCGAAATCCATTTTGATACCGAAATCCATATCGAATTCGAAATCGATATTGATATCGAAATCCATTTCGAATTCAAAATCCATTTCGATTTCGAATTTCATTTCGATTTCGAAATCCATTACGATTTGAAAATCCATTTTGATTTCGAAATCCATTTCGAATTCGAAATCCATATCGATTTCGAACTCCATTTCGAATTTGAAATCCATATCGAATTCGAATTCCATTTTAATATCGAAATCCATTTCGATTTCGAATTCCATTTCGACTTCAAATTCCATATCGATTTCGAATTCGAAATGGATTTGGAATTCGATATGGATTTCGAATTCGATATGGGATTTCGATATCAAAATGTATTTTTGAAATCGATATGAATTTCGAAATCGAAATGGATTTCGAATTCGATATGAATTACGAATTCGATATGGATTTCGATATCGATATGGATTTCGAAATCGAAATGGAATTCGAAATCAATGTGGATTTCGAATTCGATATTGATTTCGAATTCGATATGGATTTCGAAATCGATATGGATTTGAAATTCGAAATGGAATTCGAAATCGAAATGGATTTTGATATTCAAAATGCAATTTCGAAATCGAAATGGATTTTGATTTCAATACGGATTTCGAATTCGAAATGGATTTCGAAATCGAAATGGAATTCGAAATCGAAATGGATTTTGAAATCGAAATGGATTTCGATATCAATATGGATTTCGAATTCGATATGAATTTCGAATACGAAATGGATTTCGAATTCGATATGGATTTCGAATTCGAATATGGATTTCGAATTCGATATGGATTTCGAAATCGAAATGGAATTTGAAGTCGATTTCGAATTCGAAATGGATTTCGAATTCGAAATGGATTTCGAATTCGAAATGGATTTCGAAATCGATATGGATTTCGAATTCGAAATGGAATTCGAATTCGATATGGAATTTGAATCGAAATGGAATTCGACATCGAAATGGATTTCGAAATCGAAATGGAATTTGAAATTCAAAATGGAATTCGAATTCGATATGGATTTCAAATTCGAAATGGATTTCGAAATCGATATGGATTTCGAATTCGAAATGGATTTCGAAATCAAAATGGATTTTGAAATCGAAATGGATTTCGAAATCGAAATGAAATTTCGAAATCGAAATGGATTTTGAATTCGAAATGGATTTCGATATCAATATGGATTTCGAATTCGATATGGATTTCGGTATCAAAATGGATTTCGAATTCGATATGGATTTCGATATCGATATGGATTTCGAAATCGAAATGGATTTCGAATTCAATATAAATTACGAATTCGATATGGAATTCGATATCAAAATGTATTTTGAAATCGATATGGATTTCGATATCAAAATGGATTTCGAATTCGATATGGATTTCGAATTCGATATGGAATTTCGAAATTCGATATGGATTTCGAAATCGATATGGAATTTGAAATCGAAATGGAATTTTCGAAAAATTCGAAATGGATTTCGAAATCGAAATGGATTTCGAATTCAATATGGATTTCGAAATCGAAATGGATTTCGATATCGAAATGGATTTCGAAATCGATATGGATTTCGATATCGATATGGATTTCGAAATCGAAATGGATTTCGAAATCAAAATGGATTTCGAATTCGATATGGAATTCGATATCAAAATGGATTTCGAAATCGATAATGGATTTCGAAATCGAAATGGATTTCGAAATCGATATGGAATTTGAAATCGAAATGGATTTCGTATTCGAAATGGAATTTCGAATTCAAAATGGATTTTGAAATCGAAATGGATTTCGAAATCGATATGGAATTTGAAATCGAAATGGATTTTGAATTCGATATGGATTTCGAATTCGAATATGGATTTCGAAATCGATATGGATTTCGAAATCGAAATGGATTTCGAATTCAATATGGATTTCGAATTCGATTTGGAATTCGATATCAAAATGGATTTTTGAAATCGAAATGGATTTCGATATCCATATGGATTTCGAAATCGAAATGGAATTCGAATTCAATATGGATTACGAATTCGATATGGAATTCGATATCAAAATGGATTTTGAAATCGTAATGGATTTCGAAATCGAAATGGATTTTCGAAATCGATATGGAATTTGAAATCGAAATGGATTTCGTATTCGAAATGGAATTCGAATTCAAAATGGATTTTGAAATCGAAATGGATTTCGAAATCGATATGGAATTTGAAATCGAAATGGATTTTGAATTCAATACGGATTTCGGATTCGAATTTCGAAATGGATTTCGAAATCGATATGGATTTCGAAATCGAAATGGATTTCGAATTCGATATGGATTTCGAATTCGATATGGATTTCGAAATCGAAATGGATTTTGAAATCGAAATGGATTTTGATATCGAAATGGATTTCGAATTCGATATGGATTTCGAATTCGATATGATTTTCGAATTCGAAATGGATTTCGATATCGATATGGATTTCGAAATCGAAATGGAATTCGAAATCGAAATGGATTTCGAATTCGATATTGATTTCGAATTCGATATGGATATCGAAATCGATTTGGAATTTGAAATCGAAATGGATTTCGAAATCGAAATGGATTTCGAAATCGAAATGCAATTTGAAATCGAAATGGATTTTGATTTCAATATGGATTTCGAATTTGAAATGGATTTCGAAATCGAAATGGATTTCGAAATTTCGAAATCGAAATGGATTTCGAATTCGATATGGATTTCGATATCGATATGGATTTCGAATTCGATATGGATTTCGAATTCGAAATGGATTTCGAATTCGATATGGATTTCGAATTCGATATGGATTTCGAAATCGAAATGGATTTCGATATCGAAATGGATTTTGAATTCGAAATGGATTTCGATATCGAAATGGATTTCGAATTCGATATGGATTTCGATATCGATATGGATTTCGAAATCGAAATGGATTTCGAATTCGATATGGATTTCGAATTCGATATGGAATTCGATATCGAAATGGATTTCGAAATCGATATGGATTTCGATATCGAAATGGATTTCGAATTCGATATGGATTTCGAATTCGATATGGATTTCAAATTCGATATGGATTTCGAAATCGAAATGGATTTCGATATCGAAATGGATTTCGAAATCGAAATGGATTTCGAAATCGAAATGGATTTCGATATCGAAATGGATTTTGAATTCGATATGGATTTCGAATTCGAAATGGATTTCGAAATCGATATGGATTTCGAAATCGATATGGATTTCGATATCGATATGGATTTCGAAATCGAAATGGATTTCGAATTCGATATGGATTTCGAATTCGATATGGATTTCGATATCGAAATGGATTTTGAAATCGAAATGGATTTCGAAATCGAAATGGATTTCGAAATCGATATGGAATTTGAAATCGAAATGGATTTCGTATTCGAAATGGAATTTCGAATTCAAAATGGATTTTGAAATCGAAATGGATTTCGAAACCGAAATGGAATTTGAAATCGAAATGGATTTCGAATTCGATATGGATTTCGAATTCGAAATGGATTTCGAAATCGAAATGGATTTCGATATCGAAATGGATTTCGAATTCAATATGGATTTCGAATTCGATATGGAATTTCGATATCGAAATGTATTTTGAAATCGATATGGATTTCGATATCAAAATGGATTTGGAATTCGATATGGATTCCGAATTCGAAATGAATTTCGAAATCGATATGGAATTTCGAAATCGAAATGGAATTTCGAAATCGATATGGAATTCGATATCGAAATGGAATTTGAAATCGAAATGGATTTTGATTTCAATATGGATTTCGGATTCGAAATGGATTTCGAAATCGAAATGGATTTCGAAATCGAAATGGATTTCGAATTCGAAATGGATATCGATATGGATTTCGATATCAATATGGATTTCGAATTCGATATGATTTTCGAAATCGAAATGGATTTCGAATTCGAAATGGATTTCGAATTCAATATGGATTTCGAAATCGAAATGGATTTCGATATCGAAATGAATTTCCATTTCGATAAATGGATTTCGAAATCGAAATGAATTTCCATTTCGATAAATGGATTTCGAATTCGATATGGATTTCGATATCGATATGGAATTTGAAATCGAAATGGAATTTGAAATCGAAATGGATTTCGAAATCGAAATGAATTTCGAAATCGAAATGGATTTTGATTTCAATATGGATTTCGAAATTCGAATGGATTTCGAAATCGAAATGGAATTTCGAAATCGAAATGGATTTTGAAATCGATATGGATTTCGATATCGAAATGGATTTCGAATTCGATATGGAATTTCGAATTCGAAATGGATTTCGAAATCGATATGGAATTTCGATATCGAAATGGATTTCGAAATCGAAATGGATTTCGAATTCGAAATGGATTTTGAATTCGAATCGAAATGGATTTCGAATTCGATATGGATTTCGAAATCGAAATGGATTTTGAAATCGAATATGGATTTCGATATCGAAATGGATTTCGAAATCGAAATGGATTTCGAATTCAATATGGATTTCGAATTCGATATGGATTTCGATATCGAAATGGATTTTGAAATCGATATGGATTTCGATATCAAAATGGATTTGGAATTCGATATGGATTTCGAATTCGATATGAATTTCGAATTCGATATGGATTTCGAAATCGATATGGAATTTCGAAATCGAAATGGATTTTGAATTCGAAATGGATTTCGGATTCGAAATGGATTTCGAAATCGAAATGGATTTTCGAAATCGATATGGATTTCGATATCGAAATGGATTTCGAAATCGAAATGGATTTCGAATTCAATATGGATTTCGAATTCGATATGGATTTCGATATCAAAATGGATTTCGAAATCGAAATGGATTTCGAAATCGAATTGGATTTCGAATTCGATATGGAATTCGAAATCGAAATGGATTTCGTATTCGAAATGGATTTCGAATTCAAAATGGATTTTGAAATCGAAATGGATTTCGAAATCGAAATGGAATTTGAAATCGAAATGGATTTTGAATTCGATACGGATTTCGGATTCGAATTGGATTTCGAAATCGAAATGGATTTCGAAATCAATATGGATTTCGAATTCGATATGGATTTCGATATCAAAATGTATTTTGAAATCGATATGGATTTCGATATCAAAATGGATTTGGAATTCGATATGGATTTCGAATTCGAAATGGAATTTCGAAATCGATATGGAATTTGAAATCGAAATGGATTTCGAAATCGATATGGAATTTGATATCGAAATGGAATTTCGAAATCGAAATGGATTTTGATTTCAATATGGATTTCGAATTCGAAATGGATTTCGAAATCGAAATGGATTTCGATATCGAAATGGATTTCGATATCGATATGGATTTCGATATCAATATGGATTTCGAATTCGATATGGATTTTCGAATTCGAAATGGATTTCGAATTCGAAATGGATTTCGAATTCAAAATGGATTTCGAAATCGATATGAATTTCGATATCGAAATGGATTTCGAAATCGAAATGGATTTCGAATTCGATATGGATTTCGAATTCGATATGGATTTCGAAATCGATATGGAATTCGATATCGAAATGGAATTCGAAATCGAAATGGATTTCGAAATCGAAATGCAATTTGAAATAGAAATGGATTTTGATTTCAATACGGATTTCGAATTCGAAATGGATTTCGAAATCGAAATGGATTTCGATATCGAAATGGATTTCGAAATCGATATGGATTTCGATATCAATATGGATTTCGAATTCGATATGAATTTCGAAATCGAAATGGATTTCGAATTCGATATGGATTTCGAATTCGATATGGATTTCGAAATCAAAATGGATTTCGAAATCGTAATGGAAATTCGAAATCGAAATGGATTTTGAATTCGAAATGGATTTCGATATCGAAATGGATTTCGATATCGATTTCGAATTCGATATGGATTTCGGTATCAAAATGGATTTCGAATTCGATATGGATTTCGATATCCATATGGATTTCGAAATCGAAATGGAATTCGAATTCAATATAAATTACGAATTCGATATGGAATTCGATATCAAAATGTATTTTGAAATCGATATGGATTTCGATATCGAAATGGATTTGGAATTCGATATGGATTTCGAATTCGATATGAATTACAAATTCGATATGGATTTCGAAATCGAAATGGAATTTGAAGTCGAAATGGATTTCGAAATCGAAATGGAATTCGAATTCAATATGGATTTCGAAATTTCGATATCGAATTCGATATCAAAATGGATTTTGAAATCGTAATGGATTTCGAAATCGAAATAGATTTCGAAATCGAAATGGATTTCGAATTTAAAATGGATTTTGAAATCGAAATGGATTTCGAAACCGAAATGGAATTTGAAATAGAAGATGGATTTTGAATTCAATATGGATTTCGAATTCAAAATGGATTTCGAAATCGATATGGATTTCGAAATCGAAATGGATTTCGAATTCAATATGGATTTTACGAATTCGATATGGAATTCGATATCAAAATGTATTTTGAAATCGATATGGATTTCGATATCAAAATGGATTTGGAATTCGATATGGATTTCGAATTCGATATGGATTACGAATTCGATATGGATTTCGAAATCGATATGGAATTTGAAGTCGAAATGGAATTCGAAATCGAAATGGATTTCGCATTCGAAATGCATTTTGAATTCAATATGGATTTCGAAATTCGAAATGGATTTGGATTTCGAAATCGAAATGGATTTTGAAATCGATATGGATTTCGATATCGAAATGGATTTCGATATCGAAATGGAATTCGAATTCGATATGGATTTCGAATTCGATATGGATTTCGATATCAAAATGGATTTTGAAATCGATATGGATTTCGATATCAAAATGGATTTGGAATTCGATATGGATTCCGAATTCGATATGAATTTCAAATTCGATATGGATTTCGAAATCGATATGGAATTTGAAGTCGAAATGGAATTCGAAATCGAAATGGATTTCGCATTCGAAATGGATTTTGAATTCCAATACGGATTTCGAATTCGAATGGATTTCGAAATCGAAATGGATTTCGAATTCAATATGGATTACGAATTCGATATGGAATTCGATATCAAAATGTATTTTGAAATCGATATGGATTTCGATATCAAAATGGATTTCGAATTCGATATGGATTCCGAATTCAATATGAATTTCGAAATCGATATGGAATTTGAAATCGAAATGGAATTCGAAATCGATAATGGAATTTGATATCGAAATGGAATTTGAAATAGAAATGGATTTTGATTTCAATACGGATTTCGGATTCGAATTAGATTTCGAAATCGAAATGGAATTCGAAAGCGAAATGGATTTTGATATCGATATGGATTTCGGTATCAATATGGATTTCGAATTCGATATGATTTTCGAATTCGAAATGGATTTCGAATTCGAAATAGATTTCGAATTCAATATTGATTTTGAAATCGATATGAATTTAGATATCGAAATGGAATTCGAAATGGAAATGGATTTCGAATTCGATATGGATTACGAATTCGATATGGATATCGAAATCGATTTGGAATTTGAAATCGAAATGGAACTCGAAATCGAAATGGATTTCGAAATCGAAATGCAATTTGAAATAGAAATGGATTTTGATTTCAATACGGATTTCGGATTCGAATTGGATTTCGAAATCGAAATGGAATTCGAAACGGAAATGGATTTTGAAATCGATATGGATTTCGATATCAATATGGATTTCGAATTCGATATGAATTTCGAATTCGAAATGGATTTCGAATTCGATATGGATTACGAATTCAAAATGGATTTTGAAATCGTAATGGAAATTCGAAATCGAAATGGATTTTGAATTCGAAATGGATTTCGATATCAATATCGATTTCGAATTCGATATGGATTTCGGTATCAAAATGGATTTCGAATTCGATCTGGATTTCGATATCCATATGGATTTCGAAATCGAAATGGAATTCGAATTCAATATGGATTACGAATTCGATATGGAATTCGATATCAAAATGGATTTTGAAATCGTAATGGATTTCGAAATCGAAATGGATTTCGAAATCGATATGGAATTTGAAATAGAAATGGATTTCGTATTCGAAATGGAATTCGAATTCAAAATGGATTTTGAAATCGAAATGGATTTCGAAACCGAAATGGAATTTGAAATAGAAGAGGATTTTGAATTCAATACGGATTTCGGATTCAAATTGGATTTCGAAATCGATATGGATTTCGAAATCGAAATGGAATTCGAATTCAATATGGATTACGAATTCGATATGGAATTCGATATCAAAATGTATTTTGAAATCGATATGGATTTCGATATCAAAATGGATTTGGAATTCGATATGGATTTCGAATTCGATATGAATTTCGAAATCGATATGGAATTTGAAATCGAAATGGAATTTGAAATAGAAATGGATTTTGATTTCAATACGGATTTCGGATTCGAATTGGATTTCGAAATCGAAATGGATTTCGAATTCGATATGGATTTCGAATTCGATATGGATTTCGATATCAATATGGATTTCGAATTCGATATGATTTTCGAATTCGAAATGGATTTCGAATTCGAAATAGATTTCGAATTCAATATTGATTTTGAAATCGATATGGATTTCGAATTCGATATGAATTTAGAAATCGAAATGGAATTCGAAATCGAAATGGATTTCGAATTCGATATGGATTACGAATTCCATATGGATTTCGAAATCGATTTGGAATTTGAAATCGAAATGGATTTCGAAATCGAAATGGATTTCGAAATCGAAATGCAATTTGAAATAGAAATGGATTTTGATTTCAATACGGATTTCGGATTCGAATTGGATTTCGAAATCGAAATGGAATTCGAAAGCGAAATGGATTTTGAAATCGATATGGATTTCGATATCAATATGGATTTCGAATTCGAAATAGATTTCGAATTCAATATTGATTTTGAAATCGATATGGATTTCGAATTCGATATGGATTTCGAATTCGATATGAATTTAGAAATCGAAATGGAATTCGAAATCGAAATGGATTTCGAATTCGATATGGATTACGAATTCGATATGGATTTCGAAATCGATTTGGAATTTGAAATCGAAATGGAATTCGAAATCGAAATGGATTTCGAAATCGAAATGCAATTTGAAATAGAAATGGATTTTGATTTCAATACGGATTTCGGATTCGAATTGGATTTCGAAATCGAAATGGAATTCGAAAGCGAAATGGATTTTGAAATCGATATGGATTTCGATATCAATATGGATTTCGAATTCGATATGAATTTCGAATTCGAAATGGATTTCGAAATCGATATGGAATTTGAAGTCGAAGTGGAATTCGAAATCGAAATGGATTTCGCATTCGAAATGGATTTTGAATTCAATACGGATTTCGGATTCGAATTGGATTTCGAAATCGAAATGGATTTTGAAATCGATATGGATTTCGATATCCATATGGATTTCGAAATCGAAATGGAATTCGAATTCAATATGGATTACGAATTCGATATGGAATTCGATATCAAAATGGATTTTGAAATCGTTATGGATTTCGATATCAAAATGGATTTGGAATTCGATATGGATTCCGAATTCGATATGAATTACAAATTCGATATGGATTTCGAAATCGATATGGAATTTGAAGTCGAAATGGAGTTCGAAATCGAAATGGATTTCGCATTCGAAATGGATTTTGAATTCAATACGGATTTCGGATTCGAATTGGATTTCGAAATCGAAATGGATTTTGAAATCGATATGGATTTCGATATCCATATGGATTTCGAAATCGAAATGGAATTCGAATTCAATATGGATTACGAATTCGATATGGAATTCGATATCAAAATGGATTTTGAAATCGTTATGGATTTCGATATCAAAATGGATTTGGAATTCGATATGGATTCCGAATTCGATATGAATTACAAATTCGATATGGATTTCGAAATCGATATGGAATTTGAAGTCGAAATGGAGTTCGAAATCGAAATGGATTTCGCATTCGAAATGGATTTTGAATTCAATACGGATTTCGGATTCGAAATGGATTTCGAAATCGAAATGGATTTTGAAATCGATATGGATTTCGATATCCATATGGATTTCGAAATCGAAATGGAATTCGAATTCAATATGGATTACGAATTCGATATGGAATTCGATATCAAAATGGATTTTGAAATCGTAATGGATTTCGAAATCGAAATGGATTTCGAAATGGATATGGAATTTGAAATAGAAATGGATTTCGTATTCGAAATGGAATTCGAATTCAAAATGGATTTTGAAATCGAAATGGATTTCGAAACCGAAATGGAATTTGAAATAGAAATGGATTTCGGATTCGAATTGGATTTCGAAATCGAAATGGATTTTGAAATCGATATGGATTTCGATATCCATATCGATTTCAAAATCCATTTCGATTTCGAATTCGAAATGAATTTCGAAATCGAAAATATTGAATTCAAAATCCATTTCGATTTCGAAATCCAATTCGAAATCGAAATCCGTATTGAATTCAAAATCCATTTCTATTTCAAATTCCATTTCGGTTTCGTAATCCATTTCGATTTCAAAATCCATTTTGAATTCGAATTCCATTTCGAAATACGAAATCCATTTCTATTTCAAATTCCATATCCATTTCGAAATCCATTTCGATTTCGAAATCCATTACGATTTCAAAATCCATTTTGATATCGAATTCCATATCGAATTCGTAATCCATATTGAATTCGAATTCCATTTCGATTTCGAAATCCATATGGATATCGAAATCCATATCGATTTCAAAATCCATTTCGATTTCGAAATCCATTTCGATTCCGAAATCCATATTCGAATTCAAAATCCATTTCGAATTCGAAATCCATTTCGATTTCGAACTCCATTTCGACTTCAAATTCCATATCGATTTCGAAATCCATATCGAATTTGTAATTCGATATCGAATTCGGAATCCATATCGAATTCCAAATCCATTTTGATATCGAAATCCATAACGATTTCAAAATCCATTTTGATATCGAATTCCATATCGAATTCGTAATCCATATTGAATTCGAATTCCATTTCGATTTCGAAATCCATATGGATATCGAAATCCATATCGATTTCGAAATCCATTTCGATTTCGAAATCGATTTCGAATTCGAAATCCGTATTGAATTCAAAATCCATTTCGAATGCGAAATCCATTTCGATTTCGAAATCCACTTCGACTTCAAATTCCATATCGATTTCGAAATCCATTTCGAATTCGAAATTCATATCGAATTCGAAATCCATATTGATATCGAAATCCATATCGATTTCAAAATCCATTTCGCTTTCGAATTCCATTTCGATTTCGAAATCCAATTTCGAATTCGAAATCCGTATTTGAAATCAAAATCGAATTTCTATTTCAAATTGCATTTCGATTTCGAAATCCATTTCGATTTCGAAATTCCATTTCGATTTCAAATTCCAAATCGATTTCGAAATCCATATCGAATTTCGAAATCCATATCGATTTCGAATTCGAAAATTTCGATTTCGAAATCCATTTCGATTTCGAAATTCATATCGAATTCGAAATCCATATCGAATTTCGAAATCCATATCGATTTCAAAATCAATATTGAATTCGAAATCCATTTCGAATTCGAAATCCATATTGATATCGAAATCCATATCGAATTCGAAATCCATTTCGATATCGAAATCCATTTCGATTTCGAAATCCAATTTCGATTTCGAAATCCGTATTCGAAATCAAAATCCATTTCTATTTCGATTTCGATTTCGAAATCCATTTCGATTTCGAATTCCATTTCGATTTCAAATTCCAAATCGATTTCGAAATCCATTTCGAATTCGAAAATCATATCGAATTCGAAATCCATATTGATATCGAAATCCATATCGATATCAAAAATCCATTTCGATTTCGAATTCCATTTCGATTTCGAAATCTAATTCGAATCCGAAATCCGTATTGAAATCAAAATCCATTTCGATTTCAAAATTCCATTTCGATATCGAAATCCTTATCGATTTCGAATTCCATTTGGATTTCAAATTCCATATCGATTTCGAAATTCGATATCGATTTCGAATCCAAATGCGAATTCAAATTCCATTTTGATTTCGAAATCGACATATCGAATTTCAAAATACATTTTGATATCGAATTCCATATCGAATTCGAAATCCATATGGATGAATTCGAACTCCATTTCGATTTCGAAATCCATATCGATTTCGAAATCGAATGGATTTCGAAATCGAAATCGTATTGAATTCAAAATCCTTTCGATTTCAAATTCCATTTCGGTTTCGAAATCCATTTCGATTTCAAAATCCATTTTGAATTCGAATTCCATTCGGAATACGAAATCCATTTGGATTTCGAAATTCCATATCGATTTCGAAATCCATTTCGATTTCGAAATCCATTACGATTTCAAAATCCATTTTGATATCGAATTCCATATCGAATTCGAAATCCATATTGAATTCGAATTCCATTTCGATTTCGAAAATTCCATTTCGACTTCAAATTCCATATCGATTTCGAAATCCATATCGAATTTGTAATTCGATATCGAATTTCGGAATCCATATCGAATTCCAAATCCATTTTGATATCGAAATCCATATCGATTTCAAAATACATTTTGATATCGAATTCCATATCGAATTTCGTAATTCGATATTGAATTCGAATTCGATTTCGATTTCGAAATCCATATGGATATCGAAATCCATTTCGAATTCGAAATCCATTTTGATAATCGAAATGGATTTCGAATTCGAAATGGATATTGATATCGAAATCCATTTCGAATTCAAAATCCATTTCGATTTCGAATATCCATTACGATTTCAAAATCCATTTTGAATTTCGAAATCCATATCGAATTCGAAATGGATTTCGATATCGAAATCCATTTCGAATTCGAAATGGATTTCGAATTCGAAATCCATTTCGATATCGAAATCCATTTCGATTTCAAAATCCATTTCGAATTCGAAATGGATTTCGAAATCGAAATGGATTTCGAAATTCGAAATGGATTTCGAAATCAAAATCGATTTCGATTTCGAAATTGCATTTCGATTTCGAAATCCATTTCGATTTCGAATTCCAATTTCGATTTCAAATTCGAAATCGATTTCGATATCGAAATATCGAATTCGTAATCCATTTCGAATTCGAAATGGATTTCGATTTCGAAATCCATTTCGATATCTAAATTCATATCGATTTCAAAATCAATATTGAATTCGAAATCTATTTCGAATTCGAAATCGATTTCGAATTCGAAAATGCATTTCGAATTCGAAATGGATATTGATACCGAAATCCATATCGATATCGAAATCCATTTCGCATTTCGAATGGAATTCCATTTCGATTTCGAAATCTAATTCGAATTCGAAATGGATTTCGAAATCAAAATCGATTTCTATTTCAAATTCCATTTCGATATCAAATTCCTTATCGATTTCGAATTCCATTTGGATTTCAAATTCCATATCGATATGGATTTCGAAATCGATATGGAATTTGAAGTCGAAATGGATTTCGAAATCGAAATGGATTTCGCATTCGAAATGGATTTTGAATTCAATACGGATTTCGGATTCGAAATGGATTTCGAAATCGAAATGGATTTTGAAATCGATATGGATTTCGATATCCATATGGATTTCGAAATCGAAATGGAATTTCGAATTCAATATGGATTACGAATTCGATATGGAATTCGATATCAAAATGGATTTTGAAATCGTAATGGATTTCGAAATCGAAATGGATTTCGAAATGGATATGGAATTTGAAATAGAAATGGATTTCGTATTCGAAATGGAATTCGAATTCAAAATGGATTTTGAAATCGAAATGGATTTCGAAACCGAAATGGAATTTGAAATAGAAATGGATTTTGAATTCAATACGGATTTCGGATTCGAATTGGATTTCGAAATCGAAATGGATTTTGAATTCAATACGGATTTCGGATTCGAATTGGATTTCGAAATCGAAATGGATTTTGAAATCGATATGGATTTCGATATCGATATGGATTTCGAAATCGAAATGGATTTCGAATTCGATATGGATTTCGAAATCGATATGGAATTCGATATCAAAATGGATTTCTACATGGATTTCGAAATCGAAATGGATTTCGAATTCGATATGGATTTCGAAATCGAAATGGATTTCGAATTCGATATGGATTTCGAATTCAAAATGGATTTTGAAATCGAAATGGATTTCGAAACCGAAATGGAATTTGAAATAGAAATGGATTTTGAATTTAATACGGATTTCGAATTCGATATGGATTTCGATATCGAAATGGATTTCGAATTCGATATGGATTTCGAATTCGATATGGAATTCGATATCAAAATGTATTTTGAAATCGATATGGATTTCGATATCAAAATGGATTTGGAATTCGATATGGATTTCGAATTCGATATGAATTTCGAAATCGATATGGAATTTGAAATCCAAATGGAATCCGAAATTCGATAAGGAATTTGATATCGAAATGGAATTTGAAATAGAAATGGATTTTGATTTCAATATGGATTTCGGATTCGAATTGGATTTCGAAATCGAAATGGAATTCGAAATCGAAATGGATTTCGATATCGATATGGATTTCGGTATCAATATGGATTTCGAATTCGATATGATTTTCGAATTCGAAATGGATTTCGAATTCGAAATAGATTTCGAATTCAATATTGATTTTGAAATCGATATGAATTTCGATATCGAAATGGAATTCGAAATCGAAATGGATTTCGAATTCGATATGGATTACGAATTCGATATGGATTTCGAAATCGATATGGAATTTGAAATCGAAATGGATTTCGAAATCGAAATGGATTTCGAAATCGAAATGCAATTTGAAATAGAAATGGATTTTGATTTCAATACGGATTTCGGATTCGAATTGGATTTCGAAATCGAAATGGAATTCGAAAGGGAAATGGATTTTGTAATCGATATGGATTTCGATATCAATATGGATTTCGAATTCGATATGAATTTCGAATTCGAAATGGATTTCGAATTCGATATGGATTACGAATTCGATATGGATTTCGAATTCAAAATGGATTTTGAAATCGTAATGGAAATTCGAAATCGAAATGGATTTTGAATTCGAAATGGATTTCGATATCAATATGGATTTCGAATTCGATATGGATTTCGGTATCAAAATGGATTTCGAATTCGATCTGGATTTCGATATCCATATGGATTTCGAAATCGAAATGTTATTCGAATTCAATATAAATTACGAATTCGATATGGAATTCGATATCAAAATGTATTTTGAAATCGATATGGATTTCGATATCAAAGTGGATTTGGAATTCGATATGGATTCCGAATTCGATATGAATTACAAATTCGATATGGATTTCGAAATCGATATGGAATTTGAAGTCGAAATGGAATTCGAAATCGAAATGGAATTCGAATTCAATATGGATTACGAATTCGATATGGATTTCGAATTCAAAATGGATTTTGAAATCGTAATGGAAATTCGAAATCGAAATGGATTTTGAATTCGAAATGGATTTCGAATTCGATATGGATTACGAATTCGATATGGATTTCGAATTCAAAATGGATTTTGAAATCGTAATGGAAATTCGAAATCGAAATGGATTTTGAATTCGAAATGGATTTCGATATCAATATCGATTTCGAATTCGATATGGATTTTGGTATCAAAATGGATTTCGAATTCGATCTGGATTTCGATATCCATATGGATTTCGAAATCGAAATGGAATTCGAATTCAATATAAATTACGAATTCGATATGGAATTCGATATCAAAATGTATTTTGAAATCGATATGGATTTCGATATCAAAGTGGATTTGGAATTCGATATGGATTCCGAATTCGATATGAATTACAAATTCGATATGGATTTCGAAATCGATATGGAATTTGAAGTCGAAATGGAATTCGAAATCGAAATGGAATTCGAATTCAATATGGATTACGAATTCGATATGGAATTCGATATCAAAATGGATTTTGAAATCGTAATGGATTTCGAAATCGAAATGGATTTCGAAATCGATATGGAATTTGAAATCGAAATGGATTTCGAATTCGAAATGGAATTCGAATTCAAAATGGATTTTGAAATCGAAATGGATTTCGAAACCGAAATGGAATTTGAAATATAAGAGGATTTTGAATTCAATACGGATTTCGGATTCGAATTTGATTTCGAAATCGAAATGGAATTCGAAAGCGAAATGGATTTTGAAATCGATATGGATTTCGATATCAATATGGATTTCGAAATCGATATGGAATTCGAAGTCGAAATGGAATTCGAAATCGAAATGGATTTCGCATTCGAAATGGATTTTGAATTCAATACGGATTTCGGATTCGAATTGGATTTCGAAATCGAAATGGATTTTGAAATCGATATGGATTTCGATATCGATATGGATTTCGAAATCGAAATGGAATTCGAATTCAATATGGATTTCGAATTCGATATGGAATTCGATATCAAAATGGATTTGGAAATCGATATGGATTTCGATATCAAAATGGATTTGGAATTCGATATGGATATCGAAATCGATATGGATATCGAAATCGATATGGATATCGAAATCGATATGGATTTTGAAGTCGAAATGGAATTCGAAATCGAAATGGATTTCGCATTCGAAATGGATTTCGAATTCGAAATGGATTTTCGAATTCAATATGGATTTCGAATTCGAAATGGATTTCGAAATCGATATGGATTTCGAAATCGATATGGATTTCGATATCGATATGGATTTCGAAATCGAAATGGAATTCGAATTCAATATGGATTACGAATTCGATATGGAATTCGATATCAAAATGGATTTCGAAATCGAAATGGATTTCGAAATCGAAATGGATTTCGAAATCGATATGGATTTTGAAATCGAAATGGATTTCGTATTCGAAATGGAATTTCGAATTCAAAATGGATTTTTGAAATCGAAATGGATTTCGAAACCGAAATGGAATTTGAAATAGAAATGGATTTTGAATTCAATACGGATTTCGGATTCGAAATGGATTTCGAAATCGAAATGGATTTTGAATTCAATATCGGATTTCGGATTCGAATTGAAATTTCGAAATCGAAATGGATTTTGAAATCGATATGGATTTCGATATCCATATGGATTTCGAAATCGAAATGGAATTTCGAATTCAATATGGATTACGAATTCGATATGGAATTCGATATCAAAATGGATTTTGAAATCGAAATGGATTTCGAAATCGAAATGGATTTCGAAATCGATATGGAATTTGAAATCGAAATGGATTTCGTATTCGAAATGGAATTCAAATTCAAAATGGAATTTGAAATCGAAATGGATTTCGAAACCGAAATGGAATTTGAAATAGAAGAGGATTTTGAATCCAATACGGATTTCGGATTCGAATTGGATTTCGAAATCGATATGGATTTCGAAATCGAAATGGAGTTCGAATTCAATATGGATTACGAATTCGATATGGAATTCGATATCAAAATGTATTTTGAAATCGATATGGATTTCGATATCAAAATGGATTTGGAATTCGATATGGATTCCGAATTCGATATGAATTTCGAAATCGATATGGAATTTGAAATCCAAATGGAGTCCGAAATCGATAAGGAATTTGATATCGAAATGGAATTTGAAATCGAAATGGATTTTGATTTCAATATGGATTTCGGATTCGAATTGGATTTCGAAATCGAAATGGATTTCGAAAGCGAAATGGATTTTGAAATCGGTATGGATTTCGATATCAATATGGATTTCGAATTCGATATGAATTTAGAAATCGAAATGGAATTCGAAATCGAAATGGATTTCGAATTCGATATGGATTACGAATTCGATATGGATTTCGAAATCGATATGGAATTTGAAATCGAAATGGAATTCGATATCAAAATGTATTTTGAAATCGATATGGATTTCGATATCAAAATGGATTTGGAATTCGATATGGATTTCGAATTCGATATGAATTTCGAAATCGATATGGAATTTGAAATCCAAATGGAATCCGAAATCGATAAGGAATTTGATATCGAAATGGAATTTGAAATAGAAATGGATTTTGATTTCATGATATGGATTTCGAATTCGAAATGGATTTCGAAATCGAAATGGATTTCGAATACGAAATGGATTTCGAAATCGATATGAAATTTGAAATCGAAATGGAATAAGAAATCAATATGAATTTCGAAATCGAAATGGAATTCGAAATCGAAATGGTTTTCGAATTCGATATGGATTTCGAATTCGATATGGATTTCGAAATCGATTTGGAATTTGAAATCGAAATGGAATTCGAAATCGAAATGGATTTCGAAATCGAAATGCAATTTGAAATAGAAATGGATTTTGATTTCGATATGGATTTCGAAATTCGAATATGGATTTCGAAATCGAAATGGAATTCGAAATCGAAATGGATTTTTTGAAATGGATATGAATGATTTCGATATCAATATGGATTTCGAATTCGATATGGATTACGAATTCGATATGGATTTCGAAATCGATATGGAATTTGAAGTCGAAATAGATTTCGAAATCGAAATGGATTTTGATATTAAAATGGAATTCGAATTCGATATGGATTTCAAATTCGAAATGGATTTCAAAATCGATATGGATTTCGAATTCGAAATGGATTTCGAATTTCGAAATGGATTTTGAAATCGTAATGGATTTCGAAATCGAAATGAAATTCGAAATCGAAATGGATTTTGAATTCGAAATGGATTTCGATATCAATATGGATTTCGAATTCGATATGGATTTCGGTATCAAAATGGATTTCGAATTCGATATGGAATTTCGATATCGATATGGATTTCGAAATCGATATGGAATTTGAAGTCGAAATCGAAATGGATTTCGTATTCGAAATGGAATTTGAATTCAAAATGGATTTTGAAATCGAAATGGATTTCGAATTCGAAATGGATTTCGAAATAGAAATGGATTTTGAATTCAATACGGATTTCGAATTCGAAATGGATTTCGAAATCGATATGGAATTTGAAATCGATATGGATTTCGAAATCGAAATGGAATTCGAAATGGATTTCAATATGGATTACGAATTCGATATTGAATTTCGATATCAAAATGTATTTTGAAATCGATATGGATTTCGATATCAAAATGGATTTGGAATTCGATATGGATTTCGAATTCGATATGAATTTCGAATTCGATATGGATTTCGAAATCGATATGGAATTTGAAGTCGAAATGGAATTCGAAATCGAAATGGATTTCGAATTCGAAATGGATTTCGATATCAATATGGATTTCGAATTCGATATGGAATTTCGGTATCAAAATGGATTTCGAATTCGAAATGGATTTCGATATCGATTCGATATGAATTTCGAAATCGAAATGGATTTCGAATTCAATATGGATTACGAATTCGATATGGAATTTGATATCAAAATGTATTTTGAAATCGATATGGATTTCGATATCAAAATGGATTTGGAATTCGATATTTAATTCGAAATCGATATGGAATTTGAAGTCGAAATGGAATTTCGAAATCGAAATGGATTTTGAATTCGAAATGGATTTTGAATTCAATACGGATTTTCGAATTCGAAATGGATTTCGAAATCGAAATGGATTTTGAAATCGATATGGATTTCGATATCCATATGGATTTCGAAATCGAAATGGAATTCGAATTCAATATGGATTTCGAATTCGATATGGAATTCGATATCAAAATGGATTTCGAAATCGAAATGGATTTCGAAATCGAAATGGATTTCGAAATCGATATGGAATTTGAAATCGAAATGGATTTCGTATTCGAAATGGAATTCGAATTCAAAATGGATTTTGAAATCGAAATGGATTTCGAAACCGAAATGGAATTTGAAATAGAAATGGATTTTGAATTCAATATGGATTTCGGATTCGATATTGGATTTCGAAATCGATATGGATTTCGAAATCGAAATGGATTTCGAATTCAATATGGATTACGAATTCGATATGGAATTCGATATCAAAATGTATTTTGAAATCGATATGGATTTCGATATCAAAATGGATTTTTGATTTCGAATTCGATATGAATTTCGAATTCGAAATGGATTTCGAAATCGATATGGAATTTGAAATCCAAATGGAATCCGAAATCGATAAGGAATTTGATATCGAAATGGAATTTGAAATAGAAATGGATTTTGATTTCAATATGGATTTCGAATTCGAATTATGGATTTCGAAATCGAAATGAAATTCGAAATCGAAATGGATTTTGAATTCGAAATGGATTTCGATATCAATATGGATTTCGAATTCGATATGGATTTCGATATCAAAATGGATTTCGAATTCGATATGAATTTCAAATTCGATATGGATTTCGAAATCGATATGGAATTTGAAGTCGAAATGGATTTCGAAATCGAAATGGATTTCGCATTCGAAATGGATTTTCGAATTCAATATGGATTTCAGATTCGAAATGGATTTCGAAATCGAAATGGATTTTGAAATCGATATGGATTTCGATATCCATATGGATTTCGAAATCGAAATGGAATTCGAATTCGATATGGATTACGAATTCGATATGGAATTCGATATCAAAATGGATTTTGAAATCGAAATGGATTTCGATATGGATTTCGAAATCGAAATGGAATTCGAAGTCGAAATGGAATTCGAAATCGAAATGGATTTCGTATTCGAAATGGAATTCGAATTCAAAATGGATTTTGAAATCGAAATGGATTTCGAAACCGAAATGGAATTTGAAATAGAAATGGATTTTGAATTCAATACGGATTTCGGATTCGAATTGGATTTCGAAATCGATATGGATTTCGAAATCGAAATGGAATTCGAATTCAATATGGATTACGAATTCGATATGGAATTCGATATCAAAATGTATTTTGAAATCGATATGGATTTCGATATCAAAATGGATTTGGAATTCGATATGGATTTCGAATTCGATATGAATTTCGAAATCGATATGGAATTTGAAATCCAAATGGAATCCGAAATCGATAAGGAATTTGATATCGAAATGGAATTTGAAATAGAAATGGATTTTGATTTCAATACGGATTTCGGATTCGAATTGGATTTCGGAATTGAAATGGATTTTGAAATCGATATGAATTTCGATATCAATATGGATTTCGAATTCGATATGAATTTCGAATTCGAAATGGATTTCGAATTCGATATGGATTTCGAATTCGATATGGATTTCGAAATCGATATGGAATTTTGAAATCGAAATGGAATTCGAAATCGAAATGGATTTCGAATTCGAATTGGATTTTAAAATGGAATTCGAATTCGATATGGATTTCAAATTCGAAATGGAGTTCGAAATCGATATGGATTTCGAATTCGAAATGGATTTCGAATTCAAAATGGATTTTGAAATCGTAATGGATTTCGAAATCGAAATGAAATTCGAAATCGAAATGGATTTTGAATTCAATATTGATTTTGAAATCGATATGGATTGCGAATTCGATATGGATTTCCAATTCGATATGAATTTAGATATCGAAATGGAATTCGAAATGGAAATGGATTTCGAATTCGATATGGATTTCGAATTCAATATGGATTTCGAAATCGATATGGAATTTGAAATCGAAATGGATTTCGAAATCGAAATGGATTTCGAAATCGAAATGCAATTTGAAATAGAAATGGATTTTGATTTCAATACGGATTTCGGATTCGAATTGGATTTCGAAATCGAAATGGAATTCGAAAGGGAAATGGATTTTGAAATCGATATGGATTTCGATATCAATATGGATTTCGAATTCGAAATGGATTTCGAATTCGATATGGATTACGAATTCGATATTGATTTCGAAATCGATATGGAATTTGAAGTCGAAATGGAATTCGAAATCGAAATGGATTTTGATATTAAAATGGAATTCGAATTCGATAAGGATTTCAAATTCGAAATGGAGTTCGAAATCGATATGGATTTCGAATTCGAAATGGATTTCGAATTCAAAATGGATTTTGAAATCGTAATGGATTTCGAAATCGAAATGAAATTCGAAATCGAAATGGATTTTGAATTCGAAATGGATTTCGATATCAATATGGATTTCGAATTCGATATGGATTTCGGTAACAAAATGGATTTCGAATTCGATATAAATTTCGATATCGATATGGATTTCGAAATCGATATGGAATTTGAAGTCGAAATGGAGTTCGAAATCGAAATGGATTTCGTATTCGAAATGGAATTCGAATTCAAAACGGATTTTGAAATCGAAATGAATTTCGAAACCGAAATGGAATTTGAAATAGAAATGGATTTTGAATTCAATACGGATTTCGAACTCGAATTGGATTTCGAAATCGATATGGAATTTGAAATCGATATGGATTTCGAAATCGAAATGGATTTCGAATTCAAAATGGATTTTGAATCCGTAATGGATTTCGAAATCGAAATGAAATTCGAAATCGAAATGGATTTTGAATTCGAAATGGATTTCGATATCAATATGGATTTCGAATTCGATATGGATTTCGGTATCAAAATGGATTTCGAATTCGATATGGATTTCGATATCGATATGGATTTCGAAATCGAAATGGATTTGGAATTCGACATGGATTTCGAATTCGATATGAATTTTAAAATCGATATGGAATTTGAAGTCGATATGGAATTCGATATCAAAATGGATTTGGAATTCGATATGGATTTCGAATTCGATATGAATTTCGAAATCGATATGGAATCCGAAATCGATAAGGAATTTGATATCGATCGATTTTGAATTCGAAATGGATTTCGATATCAATATGGATTTCGAATTCGATATGGATTTCGGTATCAAAATGGATTTCGAATTCGATATGGATTTCGATATCGATATGGATTTCGAAATCGAAATGGAATTCGAATTCAATATGGATTTTGAAATATTGAATATTGAATTCGAAATTCGATATCGAATTGGATTTTAATACGATATCGAATTCGAAATCCATTTCGATTTGGAATTCGATATGGATTTCGAATTCGATATGAATTTCGAAATCGATATGGAATCCGAAATCGATAAGGAATTTGATATCGATCGATTTTGAATTCGAAATGGATTTCGATATCAATATGGATTTCGAATTCGATATGGATTTCGGTATCAAAATGGATTTCGAATTCGATATGGATTTCGATATCGATATGGATTTCGAAATCGAAATGGAATTCGAATTCAATATGGATTTCGAATTCGAAATGGATTTCGAATTCAATATTGATTTTGAAATCGATATGGATTTCGAATTCGATATGGATTTCGATATCGATATGGATTTCGAAATCGAAATGGAATTCGAATTCAATATGGATTTCGAATTCGAAATGGATTTCGAATTCGATATGGATTTTGAAATATTGAATATTGAATTCGGAATTCATATCGAATTCGTAATACATTTCGAATTCGAAATCCATTCCGAATTCCATTTCGAATTCATATGGAATTCGTAATCCATATCGAATTCGAAATCCATTTCGAATTCGGAATTCATATCGAATTCGAAATCCGTATCGAATTCGAAATCCATTTAGAATTCGAAATTCATATCGGATTCGAAATCCATATCGATTTCGAAATCCATATCGATTTCAAAATCCATTTCGCTTTCGAATTCCATTTCGATTTCGAAATCCAATTCGAATCTGAATTCCGTATTAAAATCAAAATCCATTTCGAAATTCATATCGATTTCAAAATCCATTTCGCTTTCGAACTCCATTTCGATTTCGAAATCCAATTCGAATCCGAAATCCGTATTGAAATCAAAATCCATTTCTATTTCAAATTCCATTTCGATTTCGAATTCCATTTCGAATTCGAAATTCATATCGAATTCGAAATTCATATCGAATTCGAAATCCATATCGATTTCAAAATCAATATTGAATTCGAAATCCAATTTCGAATCCGAAATCCGTATCGAATTCGAAATCCATTTCGAATTCAAAATCGATCGATATCAAATTCCTTATCGATTTCAAAATTCATATCGAATTCGAAATCCATATCGAATTCCAAATCCATTTTGATATCGAATTCCATATCTACTTCAAATTCCATATCGATTTTGAAATTCATATCGAATTCGAAATCCATATCGAATTCCAAATACATTTTGATATCGAATTCCATATCGAATTCGTATTCCATATTGAATTCGAATTCCATTTCGATTTCGAAATCCATATCGATTTCAAAATCAATATTGAATTCGAAATTCATATCGAATTCGAAATCCATATCGAATTCGAAATCCATTTCGCTTTCGAACTCCATTTCGATTTCGAAATCCAATTCGAATCGAAATCCGTATTGAAATCAAAATCCATTTCTATTTCAAATTCCATTTCGATTTCGAATTCCATTT
Source organism: Drosophila prosaltans (assembly GCA_018151275.1). Taxonomy (NCBI): domain Eukaryota; kingdom Metazoa; phylum Arthropoda; class Insecta; order Diptera; family Drosophilidae; genus Drosophila; species Drosophila prosaltans. The sequence goes on from JAECWY010001568.1 coordinate 46,094, forward strand.
CGATTTCAAAATCCATATCGAATTCGAAATTCATATCGAATTCGAAATCCATATCGAATTCGAAATCCATATCAATTTCAAAATCAATATTGAATTCGAAATCCAATTCGAATCCGAAATCCGTATCGAATTCGAAATCCATTTCGAATTCAAAATCGATCGATATCAAATTCCTTATCGATTTCAAAATTCATATCGAATTCGAAATCCATATCGAATTCCAAATCCATTTTGATATCGAATTCCATATCTACTTTTCAAATTCCATATCGATTTTGAAATTCATATCGAATTCGAAATCCATATCGAATTCCAAATACATTTTGATATCGAATTCCATATCGAATTCGTATTCCATATTGAATTCGAATTCCATTTCGATTTCGAAATCCATATCGATATCGAAATCCATATCGAATTCGAAATCCATATTGATATCGAAATCCATTTCGAATTCAAAATCCATTTCGATTTCGAATTTCATTTCGATTTCGAAATCCATTACGATTTCAAAATCCATTTTGAATTCAAAATATATTTCGAATTCGAAATCCATATCGATTTCAAATTCCATATCGTTTTCGAAATCCAATTCGAAGTCGAAATCCGTATTGAATTCAAAATCCATTTCTATTTCAAATTCCATTTCGGTTTCGAAATCCATTTCGATTTCAAAATCCGTTTTGAATTCGAATCCCATTTCGAATACGAAATCCATATCGAATTCCAAATCCATATCGAATTCGAAATCCATTTCGAATTCAAAATCCATTTCGATTTCGAATTTCATTTCGATTTCGAAATCCATCACGATTTCAAAATCCATTTTGAATTCGAAATCCATTTCGAATTCGAAATCCATATCGATTTCAAATTCCATATCGATTTCGAAATCCATTTCGAATTCAAAATCCATTTCGATTTCGAATTTCATTTCGATTTCGAAATCCATTACGATTTCAAAATCCATTTTGAATTCGAAATCCATTTCGAATTCGAAATCCATATCGATTTCAAATTCCATATCGATTTCGAAAACCAATTCGAATTCGAAATCCGTATTGAATTCAAAATCCATTTCTATTTCAAATTCCATATCGATTTCGAAATCCATTTCGATTTCGAATTCCATTTCGACTTCAAATTCCATATCGATTTCGAAATCCATATCGAATTCGTAATCCATATCGAATTCGAAATCCATTTCGAATTCGAAATTCATATCGATTTCGAAATCCATATCGAATCCCAAATCCATTTTGATATCGAAATCCATATCGATTTCAAAATACATTTTGATATCGAATTCCATATCGAATTCGTAATCCATATTGAATTCGAATTCAATAGTCCCAATGGTTTTCGATATCCGTATCGATTTCGGTATCCATATGGATTTCGATATTCCTATGGATTTCGATATCCCTATGGATTTCGATATCCATATCGACTTCGGTATCCCTATGGATTTCGATATCCCTTTGGATTTCGATATCCCAATGGATTTCGGTATCTATATGGATTTCGATATTCCTATTGTAGCAGGAGGGGTAAGCACGGTCACATTACGGCAGCTCTTACACCAGTCTGTGGCGTTGCCCCTTGGCTCGTTGAGAGAAGAGTGCGGAAGTGTGGCAAGGCGACAGCGCGATCAAGAGAGGAGTCAGTCGTTGTGAAGTTGCGAAGCTGAGCAGTAGCAATAATAAAAGTCTGCACAAATAATTAAAATATATATAAAGGTTGTTTCCTTTTTCCTCCCACAATATCAGAAGTGGTGAACTTTATCGCAATGGAGATAAACATTGAGTCTCACAATTTGCCAACTTTGAAAAGGTGGTTGCAACTTTTAAATCTGCCAACCACTGGATCTAAAGCTGAACTTGTGGCGCGCCTGAACGAGATTCCTCCAGAACGTCGAGGAGCCTGCTCCGTAAATTTTGGACAAGACTCATCACCGGATGCGGACCAGGAAAGTGCCCAGCTACAAGTTGCAGAAAATGTTGAAGAGGGAATTAATGCGCAATTCCCAAAACGGGCTCATGCGTTAGAGAGAGATGGCAACACAAACGCCTTGCTGACGCAATTGTGCGAATTGCTTCGTCCACAGTTGAGCGAGATGTTGGCGACTCAAGGTCAGCCAATACGCTTGCAACTCAACCAGAGCATGCATGATCAAGAAATCTCAACAGATGAAAATCGACGTGGCGAAATCTGCACAGAGGCAGCGGCGAATTCAGCATTTCAACAGAACCAGTTGGAGGAGCCAGATCCAGTGAACCATGAACCAAGTGCAGTGTTGATAAACCGTCAAGGCGAATTGGTGTTGGAGAATTCTGATGCAGATTTATCGATACCTGATGCAAATAAAAGAGAGGCATCATCTGGCACAATTTTTCATCTTGCCAAAGAAGCTTTATCCGAGTTTGATGGAACTACTTGCGCTAAGAGGTGGATTACTCAATTGGTTAACATAAGCGAAGTTTATAATGTCAAGGGAGAACGCATGCATATGCTCTTTGTGTGCAAGCTCAAAGGAAAAGCCCACGAGTGGCTACACGCCAATACTTCACTGATTTTAGGATCCACAAATGATATTTGTGAGCAGCTGATTGAGGCTGAGGCTCGAAGATGGCAGAATTCCGAAAAATTTGTAAATTATATAGATGACAAAATCAGACTGTCTGAGGCCATATGCATTGACGAAGAAGAAAGTTTGGACAAGGCCATCGAGGGAATTCCACTGGAGAGTCTGCGTGTTCAAGCGCGGATCCAGCGTTTCAGATGCGTTGCCGACCTACGGCGTGCCTCTGCAGGCATGGTGTTACCTGTGAATAAAGCAGTCAAATTTGATACGAAAGTAGCAGCTATGGGGCGACGCAACAGAGCCGAAATTCGGTGCTTTAACTGCAACTCGAAGGGACACATGCGCAAGGACTGCGAGAAACCTGAAAGAAAGCCGGGAACTTGCTATGGATGCGGGTCAGTGGACCATTGGGTGGCAAAATGCCCACTCAACAGAGCTAAGTCAGCAGCAGTCGGGAATGAATATGTAAGAAATTTTGTTATTTACTTTAAGAATTTTACTGATAGCCATATAATTGCAGCATGCCTCATAGACACAGGTAGTCCTATCTCCTTCGTAAAAAGAATACATATACCGAAGGAAGTTAATTTAATTTCAGTTAAAAACAATTATCATGGCCTAAATAAGAGCCCGTTAAAAACTTATGGAAAGATAGTTTGTTATGTTCTAAAAAAAGTCAATAAAAATATTCTTTGATTTAGTAGTTGTTGAAAATGAGTCTATGAGTCATGGCGTGATCCTAGGGAGAGATTTTATGAGAGCATGCAATGTTAACCTAGATCTAGGTGCCTTGACGATGGTTGGCGTAGAAAAAGTGGAAAACGGAAGGCAACTTGATTTGGAGTCAAACGATGAGGCTTTGTCATTACAGAGGGGCGTAGAAAATGTCAGGAGGAAATTCCGCACTGAACCTAAAAGAAATTGTTACAAAATTGCTGAGGAGATTGTTAGTGAAACTGAAGATGAAAAGTCCGATAATGATAAAAGCCTAGAAAAGGATGAGATTGTGAGTAAAACTGGAGATGGAAAAATTGAAAGAAATACAGGTCTAGAGCAGAACGAAATTGTTAGCAAAACGGAAGATGCTAATGCTGATATAGAAAGGGATGCAATTTTTAGACAAGCGTTTCAAGAAAAGATAAACAAAGAAGTAGAACCGTTGGCTGAAATAGAACGAGAGTTTTTAGATATCAACTACACAAATGTTGGGGAGGTTGATTATAAAATAGATGAGAAAATTGACTATAAACTTCAAAAACAATTTGCACAGCTTTTTGAAAAGGCTTATTTGAAAGCGCAGAGACCAGATATTCCGAACGTGAAATGTGAGATGAAGTTAAACTTGGACAATTCAAAACCATTTAGCTGCTCACCCAGAAGGCTGTCATATTCCGAAAAAGAGAAGTTGCAAGTGTTGCTTGATGAATACTTAGAGAAAAAGATTATTCGTCCAAGTGAGTCAGAGTACGCCTCACCCATAGTGTTAGTGCCAAAAAAATCTGGTGAGATTAGATTGTGTATTGATTTTAGAAGACTGAACAAGGTATTAATTAGGGACAACTATCCAATACCATTAATAGACGATTTGCTGGACAAGCTTGTCGATAAGAATTATTTTTCAAAATTAGATTTAAAAGATGGTTATTTTCATGTGTTTATGGAAGAAGAATCAGTTCGTTACACTTCATTTGTCACGCCTTTAGGGCAGTTTGAATTTCTAAGGATGCCGATGGGTCTTAAGAACGCTTCATCAGTATTTCAGAGATTTGTGAACAGAATATTTGCGGATATGATAAGGGACAATAAGGTCATAGTTTATCAGGATGACATTATGATCGCCAGTAAAACTGCTGCGGAGCACGTTAAAATTTTGGAAGAAGTTTTTCGAAGAATTGTTGAAAACAAACTAGAGTTACGAGTAGATAAATGCGAATTTTTGCAATCCAAGATAAAATATTTGGGATTTTGCGTATCAGAGAATGGCATTAAAGCAGATGATAAGGGCCTAGAGGCGGTAAAACAGTTTCCAATTCCGACAAAAATTCATGCTGTAAGAAGCTTTTTGGGGCTATGCTCTTATTTTCGTCGTTTTATAAAAAACTTCTCCACAATCGCAAAGCCTCTGTACGACTTGCTTAAAAAAGATAAGGAATTCGTTTTTAGGGAAGAAGAGTTAGCTTGTTTCTCCTTGCTTAAGAATAAGTTATTACAGGCGCCAGTGTTGGCCATTTATAACCACAAGGACCAGGTAGAGTTACACTGCGATGCTAGCGCGTTAGGCTTCGGAGCTGTGCTGATGCAGAAAAAAGAGGATAAAAAACTGCATCCTGTCTTCTACTTCTCGAAGCGTACAACTGATGTTGAGTCAAAATACCATAGTTTTGAATTGGAAACCCTGGCTATTGTATATGCAGTACGAAGATTCAGAGTATATTTGCAAGGCAGACACTTTAAAGTGGTGACAGATTGTAACTCTTTAACACTTACTCTAAATCGAATAGAACTAAACCCTAGAATTGCCAGGTGGGCTCTTGAGCTACAGGAGTTTGATTATGAAGTAGTACACAGGTCAGGAAAGCAAATGCAGCATGTGGACGCGTTAAGCAGAAGTACTAATATACTTGTTGTGGAGACAAATAGCTTTGAAGACAATTTGGTCATATGCCAGCATAGGGATCCAAAAATAAAAGATATAAAAATAAAACTAGAAGCTGCGGAAGACAAGTTGTTTGAAATGAGAAACGGAATAGTTTATAGGAAAAGTAATGATGGTAGGATATTATTTTACGTACCGGAAGAAATGGAGGACTCGATCTTGTATAAGTACCACAATGAACTAGGTCATGTTGGAAGAGACAAGGTAATGGATGCTATTTCTAAAACTTATTGGTTTCCGAACCTTAAGGAGAAGGTTATGAGACACATAAACAACTGTCTGAAATGCGTGGCTTATTCGCCTCATTCTGGAAAAAGTGAAGGCATATTGCACAGCATTCCGAAAGGAAACCGACCCTTCGAGTTCGTTCATATTGACCACTGTGGCCCAATAGTCTCAGGCAGGAGTAAAAAGCATCTTTTTGTAGTAATAGACGGTTTTACCAAGTTCGTTCGATTATACCCGACAAAAACGACGGCCACAAAAGAAGCAGTGCAAGCGCTTAGAGACTTTTTAGGTCATACAGCCGGCCGGTTGCTATAATTTCGGACAGAGGAAGTTGTTTTACTTCGGTAGAATTTCAGGAGTTTATGAATGTTAATAATGTAAAGCATATAAAGATTGCCACGGGGTCTCCACAGGCAAATGGGCAGGTTGAGAGGGTGAATCGTAGCCTAGGCCCCATGTTGGCCAAGATTTCCGAACCCGAAAAGGGGCTTCATTGGGACCAAGTCATAGAAAACATTGAGTATTCTTTAAACAACACAATACATAGGAGCATAAAACAGATGCCGAGTAGAATGCTTTTTGGTATTGAGCAGAGAGGCAAAGTTATAGACGAGTTAAGAGAAGCAATACAACAGCTAGAGGTTGAAATAACACCAAGGGACCTAAAGAAAATTAGAAAAGAAGGAGAAGCACATCAAGAAAGTATCCAGAAGTATAATGAGCAACAGTACAATAAGAAAAGAAAAGCATCTTCAGGTTATTTGGCAGGAGATTATGTCATGGTGAAGAATTTTGATTGCACCCCTGGAGCGTCAAGGAAGTTAATCCCAAAGCACAAAGGGCCCTATGTAATAGATAAAGTCCTCAAAAATGACCGATTTTTGATCAAGGATGTGGAAGGCTTTCAGCTCGCACGCAACCCGTATCAAGGCGTTTGGAGTGGTCAGAACTTAAGGTTTTGGCTTGGTAAAAAGAAAATGAAAAGTGTTTAAAAAAAAAAAAACTAAGAAACTAATTTGTAATGAACTATGAGAAAAAAAAAATGGAAATTGTAATTGTAAAGAATAGATTAAGAGAAAACAAAAAAAAAGAGTATTGTAAAACTGTATCGTTAAGACTGAATTGTTAGCCTTAAGTGTTAAATTAGCCACGTAAGGATCAGGGGATCTTACAGTCAGGACGGCCGAGTTGTAGCAGGAGGGGTAAGCACGGTCACATTACGGCAGCTCTTACACCAGTCTGTGGCGTTGCCCCTTGGCTCGTTGAGAGAAGAGTGCGGAAGTGTGGCAAGGCGACAGCGCGATCAAGAGAGGAGTCAGTCGTTGTGAAGTTGCGAAGCTGAGCAGTAGCAATAATAAAAGTCTGCACAAATAATTAAAATATATATAAAGGTTGTTTCCTTTTTCCTCCCACACTATGGATTTCGATATCAATATGGATTTCGAATTCGATATGGATTTCGGTATCGAAATGGATTTCGAATTCGATATGAATTTCGATATCGATATGGATTTCGAAATCGATATGGAATTTGAAGTCGAAATGGATTTCGATATCGATATGGATTTCGAAATCGAAACGGAACTCGAAATCAATGTGGATTTCGAATTCGATATTGATTACGAATTCGATATGGATTTCGAAATCGATATGGAATTTGAAGTCGAAATGGATTTCGAAATCAAAATGGATTTCGAAATCGATATGGAATTTGAAGTCGAAATGGATTTCGAAATCAAAATGGATTTCGAAATCGATATGGTTTTCGAATTCGAATTGGATTTCGAATTCATATGGATTTTTAATTCGAAATGGATTTGGAATTCGATATGGATTTCGAATTCTATATGGGATTCGATATCAAAATGTATTTTGAAATCGATATGGATTTCGATATCAAAATGGATTTGGAATTCGATATGGATTTCGATATCGATATGGATTACGAATTCGATATGGATTTCGAAATCGATATGGAATTTGAAGTCGAAATGGAATTCGAAATCGAAATGAATTCGCAGTCGAAATGGAATTCGAATTCAAAATGGATTTTGAAATCGAAATTGATTTCGAAATCGAAATGGATTTTGAAATCGATATGGATTTCGATATCAATATGGATTTCGAATTCGATATGAATTTCGAATTCGAAATGGAATTCGAAATCAATGTGGATTTCGAATTCGATATGGACTTCGAATTCGATATGGATTTCGAATTCGACATGGATTTCGAATTCGATATGGATTTCGAAATCGATATGGAATTTGAAGTCGAAATGGAATTCGAAATCGAAATGGATTTCGAAATCGAAATGGAATTTGAAATTAAAATGGAATTCGAATTCGATATGGATTTCAAATTCGAAATGGAGTTCGAAATCGATATGGATTTCGAATTCGAAATGGATTTCGAATTCAAAATGTATTTTGAAATCGTAATGAATTTCGAAATCGAAATGAAATTCGAAAACGAAATGGATTTTGAATTCGAAATGGATTTCGATATCAATATCGATTTCGAGTTCGATATGGAATACGGTATCAAAATGGATTTCGAATTCGATCTGGATTTCGATATCCATATGGATTTCGAAATCGAAATGGAATTCGAATTCAATATGGATTACGAATTCGATATGGAATTTGATATCAAAATGTATTTTGAAATCGATATGGATTTCGATATCAAAATGGATTTGGAATTCGATATGGATTCCGAATTCGATATGAATTACAAATTCTATATGGATTTCGAAATCGATATGGAATTTGAAGTCGAAATGGAATTCGAAATCGAAATGGATTTCGCATTCGAAATGGATTTTGAATTCAATACGGATTTCGGATTCGAATTGGATTTCGAAATCGAAATGGATTTTGATATCGATATGGATTTCGATATCCATATGGATTTCGAAATCGAAATGGAATTCGAATTCAATATGGATTACGAATTCGATATGGAATTCGATATCAAAATGGATTTTGAAATCTTAATGGATTTCGAAATCGAAATGGATTTCGAAATCGATATGGAATTTGAAATAGAAATGGATTTCGTATTCGATATGGAATTCGAATTCAAAATGGATTTTGAAACCGAAATGGATTTCGAAACCGAAATGGAATTTGAAATAGAAATGGATTTTGAATTCAATACGGATTTCGGATTCGAATTGGATTTCGAAATCGATATGGATTTCGAAATCGAAATGGAGTTCGAATTCAATATGGATTACGAATTCGACATGGAATTCGATATCAAAATGTATTTTGAAATCGATATGGATTTCGATATCAAAATGGATTTGGAATTCGAAATGGATTTCGAATTCGATATGGATTTCGAAATCGATATGGAATTTGAAATCCAAATGGAATTCGAAATCGATAATGGAATTTGATATCGAAATGGAATTTGAAATAGAAATGGATTTTGATTTCAATACGGATTTCGGATTCGAATTAGATTTCGAAATCGAAATGGAATTCGAAAGCGAAATGGATTTTGATATCGATATGGATTTCGATATCAATATGGATTTCGAATTCGATATGATTTTCAAATTCGAAATGGATTTCGAATTCGAAATAGATTTCGAATTCAATATTTATTTTGAAATCGATATGGTTTCGATATGGATTTCGAATTCGATATGGATTTCGAAATCGATATGAATTTAGAAATCGAAATGGAATTCGAAATCGAAATGGATTTCGAATTCGATATGGATTACGAATTCGATATGGATTTCGAAATCGATTTGGAAATTGAAATCAAAATGGAATTTGAAGTCGAAATGGATTTCGAAATCAAAATGGATTTCGAAATCGATATGGTTTTCGAATTCGAAATGGATTTCGAAATCGATATGGATTTTGAATTCGAAATGGATTTGGAATTCGATATGGATTTCGAATTCGATATGGAATTCGATATCGAAAATGTATTTTGAAATCGAAATGGATTTCGATATCGAAATGGATTTCGAATTCGATATGGATTTCGAATTCGATATGGATTTCGAATTCGATATGGATTTCGAAATCGATATGGAATTTGAAGTCGAAATGGATTTGATTCGAAATCGAAATGGATTTCGCATTCGAAATGGATTTTGAATTCAAAATGGATTTTCGAAATCGAATTGGATTTCGAAATCGAAATGGATTTTGAAATCGATATGGATTTCGATATCAATATGGATTTCGAATTCGATATGAATTTCGAATTCGAAATGGAATTCGAAATCAATGTGGATTTCGAATTCGATATGGATTTCGAATTCGATATGGATTACAAATTCGATATGGATTTCGAAATCGATATGGAATTTGAAGTCGAAATGGAATTCGAAATCGAAAAGGATTTCGCATTCGAAATGGATTTCGAATTCGAAATGGATTTCGAATTCGATATGGATTTCGAATTCGATATGGATTTCGAAATCGATATGGAATTTGAAGTCGAAATGGAATTCGAAATCGAAATGGATTTCGAAATCGAAATGGAATTTGAAATTAAAATGGAATTCGAAATCGAATTGGATTTCGCATTCGAAATGGAATTCGAATTCAAAATGGATTTTGAAATCGAAATTGGATTTCGAAATCGAAATGGATTTTGAAATCGATATGGATTTCGATATTCGATATGGATTTCGAATTCGATATGAATTTCGAATTCGATATGGATTTCGAAATCTAAATGGATTTCGAATTCGATATGGATTTCGAATTCGATATGGATTACAAATTCGATATGGATTTCGAAATCGATATGGAATTTGAAGTCGAAATGGAATTTCGAAATCGAAATGGATTTCGCATTCGAAATGGAATTCGAATTCAAAATGGTTTGGATTTTGAAATCGAAATTGATTTCGAAATCGAAATGGATTTTGAAATCGATATGGATTTCGATATCAATATGGATTTCGAATTCGATATGAATTTCGAATTCGAAATGGATTTCGAAATCGAAATGGATTTCGAATTCGATATGGATTTCGAATTCGATATGGATTTCGAATTCGATATGGATTTCGAAATCGATATGGATTTCGAATTCGAAATGGATTTCGAAATCGAAATGGATTTCGATATCGAAATGGATTTCGATATCGAAATGGATTTCGAATTCAATATGGATTTCGAATTCGATATGGATTTCGAATTCGATATGGATTTCGAATTCGAAATGGATTTCGAAATCGATATGGATTTCGAATTCGAAATGGATTTCGAATTCAAAATGGATTTTGAAATCGTAATGGATTTCGAAATCGAAATGAAATTCGAAATCGAAATGGATTTTGAATTCGAAATGGATTTCGATATCAATATGGATTTCGAATTCGATATGGATTTCGGTATCAAAATGGATTTCGAATTCGATATGGATTTCGAAATCGATATGGATTTCGAAATCGAAATGGATTTCGAATTCAATATGGATTACGAATTCGATATGGAATTCGATATCAAAATGTATTTTGAAATCGATATGGATTTCGATATCAAAATGGATTTGGAATTCGATATGGATTCCGAATTCGATATGAATTACGAAATTCGATATGGATTTCGAAATCGATATGGAATTTGAAGTCGAAATGGAATTCGAAATCGAAATGGATTTCGCATTCGAAATGGATTTTGAATTCAATATGGATTTCGAATTCGAAATGGATTTCGAAATCGAAATGGATTTCGAAATCGATATGGATTTCGATATCGATATGGATTTCGAAATCGATATGGATTTCGAAATCGAAATGGAATTTCGAATTCGATATGGATTTCGAATTCGATATGGAATTTCGATATCAAAATGGATTTTGAAATCGATAATGGATTTCGAAATCGAAATGGATTTCGAAATCGATATGGATTTTGAAATCGAAATGGATTTCGAAACCGAAATGGAATTTGAAATAGAAATGGATTTTGAATTCAATATGGATTTCGATTCGAAATGGATTTCGAAATCGATATGGATTTCGAAATCGAAATGGATTTCGAATTCAATATGGATTTCGAATTCGATATGGAATTCGATATCAAAATGTATTTTGAAATCGATATGGATTTCGATATCAAAATGGATTTGGAATTCGATATGGATTTCGAATTCGATATGAATTTCGAAATCGATATGGAATTTGAAATCCAAATGGAATCCGAAATCGATAAGGAATTTGATATCGAAATGGAATTTGAAATAGAAATGGATTTTGATTTCAATACGGATTTCGGATTCGAATTAGATTTCGAAATCGAAATGGAATTCGAAAGCGAAATGGATTTTGATATCGATATGGATTTCGATATCAATATGGATTTCGAATTCGATATGATTTTCAAATTCGAAATGGATTTCGAATTCGAAATAGATTTCGAATTCAATATTAATTTTGAAATCGATATGGATTTCGAATTCGATATGGATTTCGAATTCGATATGAATTTAGAAATCGAAATGGAATTCGAAATCGAAATGGATTTCGAATTCGATATGGATTTCGAATTCGATATGGATTTCGAAATCGATTTGGAATTTGAAATCGAAATGGAATTCGAAATCGAAATGGATTTCGAAATCGAAATGCAATTTGAAATAGAAATGGATTTTGATTTCAATACGGATTTCGGATTCGAATTGGATTTCGAAATCGAAATGGAATTCGAAAGCGAAATGGATTTTGAAATCGATATGGATTTCGATATCAATAAGGATTTCGAATTCGATATGAATTTCGTATTCGAAATGGATTTCGAATTCAATATGGATTTCGAATTCGATATGGATTTCGAAATCGAATTTCATTTCGATTTCGAAATCCATTACGAATTTCAAAATCCATTTTGAATTCAAAATCGATTTCGAATTCGAAATCCATATGGATTTTGAAATTCGATATCGATTTCGAAATCAAAATGGATTTCGAAATCGATATTGAATTCGAAATCGATATGGATTTCGAATTCGATATCGATTTCGAAATCCATTTCGATTTCGAATTCCATATCGATTTCAAATTCCATATCGATTTCGAAATCCATATGGATTTCATATCGAATTCGAAATCCATTTCGAATTCGAAATCGATATCGATTTCGAAATTCCATATGGATTCCGAAATCCATTTTGATATCGAAATCCATATCGATTTCGAAATACATTTTGATATCGAATTCCATATCGAATTCGTAATCCGATATGGAATTCGAATTCGATAGTCCCCAATAGTTTTCGATATCCGTATCGATTTCGGTATCCATATGGATTTCGATATTCCTATGGATTTCGATATCCCTATGGATTTCGATATTCATATCGACTTCGGTATCCCTATGGATTTCGATATCCCTTTGGATTTCGATATCCCTATGGATTTCGATATCCCAATGGATTTCGATATCCCAATGGATTTCGATATCCGTATCGATTTCGGTATCCATATGGATTTCGATATTCCTATGGATTTCGATATCAATATGGATTTCGAATTCGATATGGATTTCTGTATCAAAATGGATTTCGAATTCGATATGAATTTCGATATCGATATGGATTTCGAAATCGATATAGAATTTGAAGTCGAAATGGAGTTCGAAACCGAAATGGAATTTGAAATAGAAATGGATTTTGAATTCAATACGGATTTCGGAATCGAATTGGATTTCGAAATCGATATGGATTTCGAAATCGAAATGGAGTTCGAATTCAATATGGATTACGAATTCGATATGGAATTCGATATCAAAATGTATTTTGAAATCGATATGGATTTCGATATCAAAATGGATTTGGAATTCGATATGGATTCCGAATTCGATATGAATTTCGAAATCGATATGGAATTTGAAATCCAAATGGAATCCGAAATCGATAAGGAATTTGATACCGAAATGGAATTTGAAATAGAAATGGATTTCGATTTCAATACGGATTTCGGATTCGAATTAGATTTCGAAATCGAAATGGAATTCGAAAGCGAAATGGATTTTGATATCGATATGGATTTCGATATCAAAATGGATTTCGAATTCGATATGATTTTCGAATTCGAAATGGATTTCGAATTCGAAATAGATTTCGAATTCAATATTGATTTTGAAATCGATATGGATTGCGAATTCGATATGGATTTCGAATTCGATATGAATTTAGAAATCGAAATGGAATTCGAAATGGAAATGGATTTCGAATTTGATATGGATTACGAATTCGATATGGATTTCGAAATCGATTTGGAATTTGAAATCGAAATGGAATTCGAAATCGAAATGGATTTCGAAATCGAAATGCAATTTGAAATAGAAATGGATTTTGATTTCAATACGGATTTCGGATTCGAATTGGATTTCGAAATCGAAATGGAATTCGAAAGCGAAATGGATTTTGAAATCGATATGGATTTCGATATCAATATGGATTTCGAATTCGATATGAATTTCGAATTCGAAATGGATTTCGAATTCGATATAGATTACGAATTCCATATGGATTTCGAAATCGAATTTCATTTCGATTTCGAAATCCATTACGATTTCAAAATCCATTTTGAATTCGAAACCCATTTCGAATTCAAAATCCATATCGATTTCAAATTCCATATCGATTTCGAAATCCAATTCGAAATCCGTATTGAATTCAAAATCCATTTCTATTTCAAATTCCATATCGATTTCGAAATCCATTTCGATTTCGAAATCCATTTCGATTTCGAATTCCATTTCGACTTCAAATTCCATATCGATTTCGAAATCCATATCGAATTCGTAATCCATATCGAATTCGAAATCCATTTCGGATTTCGAAATTCGATATCGATTTCGAAATCCATATCGAATCCCAAATCCATTTTGATATCGAAATCCATATCGATTTCAAAATACATTTTGATATCGAATTCCATATCGAATTCGTAATCCATATTGAATTCGAATTCAACAGTCCCAATGGTTTTCGATATCCGTATCGATTTCGGTATTTGGATTTGAAATCGTAATGAATTTCGAAATCGAAATGAAATTCGAAATCGAAATGGATTTTTGAATTCGAAATGGATTTCGATATCAATATGGATTTCGAATTCGATATGGAATTCGATATCAAAATGGATTTCGAATTCGATATGGATTTCGATATCCATATGAATTTCGAAATCGATATGGAATTTCGAATTCAATATGGATTACGAATTCGATATGGAATTTGATATCAAAATGTATTTTGAAATCGATATGGATTTCGATATCAAAATGGATTTGGAATTCGATATGGATTCCGAATTCGATATGAATTACAAATTCGATATGGATTTCGAAATCGATATGGAATTTTGAAGTCGAAATGGAATTCGAAATCGAAATGGATTTCGCATTCGAAATGGATTTTGAATTCAATACGGATTTCGGATTCGAAATGGATTTCGAAATCGAAATGGATTTTGAAATCGATATGGATTTCGATATCCATATGGATTTCGAAATCGAAATGGAATTCGAATTCAATATGGATTACGAATTCGATATGGAATTCGATATCAAAATGGATTTTGAAATCGTAATGGATTTCGAAATCGAAATGGATTTCGAAATCGATATGGATTTCGATATCGAAATGGATTTCGTATTCGATATGGATTTCGAATTCAAAATGGATTTTGAAATCGAAATGGATTTCGAAACCGAAATGTAATTTCGAAATAGAAATGGATTTTGAATTCGATACGGATTTCGGATTCGAAATGGATTTCGAAATCGATATGGATTTCGAAATCGAAATGGATTTCGAATTCAATATGGATTACGAATTCGATATGGAATTTCGATATCAAAATGTATTTTGAAATCGATATGGATTTCGATATCAAAATGGATTTTGAATTCGATATGGATTCCGAATTCGATATGAATTTCGAAATCGATATGGAATTTCGAAATCGAAATGGAATCCGAAATCGATAAGGAATTTGATATCGAAATGGAATTTGAAATCGAAATGGATTTTGATTTCAATACGGATTTCGGATTCGAAATAGATTTCGAAATCGAAATGGATTTCGAAATCGAAATGGATTTCGATATCGATATGGATTTCGATATCAATATGGATTTCGAATTCGATATGATTTTCGAATTCGAAATGGATTTCGAATTCGAAATATGGATTTCGAATTCAATATGGATTTTGAAATCGATATGGATTTCGAATTCGATATGGATTTCGAATTCGATATGAATTTTCGAAATCGAAATGGAATTTCGAAATCGAAATGGATTTCGAATTCGATATGAATTTCGAATTCGATATGGATTTCGAAATCGATATGGAATTTGAAATCGAAATGGAATTTCGAAATCGAAATGCAATTTGAAATAGAAATGGATTTTGATTTCAATATGGATTTCGAATTCGAAATGGATTTCGAAATCGAAATGGAATTTCGAAATCGAAATGGATTTTGAAATCGATATGGATTTCGATATCGAATATGGATTTCGAATTCGATATGAATTTCGATATTCGAAATGGATTTCGAATTCAATATGGATTACGAATTCGATATGGATTTCGAAATCGAATTTCATTTCGAATTTCGAAATCCATTTCGATTTCAAAATCCATTTTGAATTCAAAACCATTTCGAATTCGAATTTCGATATCGATTTGAATTTCGATATCGATATCGAATTTCGAAATCCATATGGATTTCGAATTCAATAGTCCCAATGGTTTTCGATATCCGTATCGATTTCGGTATCCATATGGATTTCGATATTCCTATGGATTTCGATATCCATATGGATTTCGATATCCCTATGGATTTCGATATCCCTATGGATTTCGATATCCCAATGGATTTCGATATCCGTATCGATTTCGGTATCCATATGGATTTCGATATTCCTATGGATTTCGATATCAATATGGATTTCGAATTCGATATGGATTTCGGTATCAAAATGGATTTCGCAGTCGATATGAATTTCGATATCGATATGGATTTCGAAATCGAATTGGATTTCGAAATCGAATTGGATTTCGAATTCGATATGGATTTCGATATCGATATGGATTTCGATATCGAAATGGATTTCGATATCGAAATGGATTTCGAATTCGATATTGATTACGAATTCGATATGGATTTCGAAATCGATATGGAATTTGAAGTCGAAATGGATTTCGAAATCAAAATGGATTTCGAAATCGATATGGTTTTCGAATTCGAATTGGATTTCGAATTCATATGGATTTTGAATTCGAAATGGATTTGGAATTCGATATGGATTTTGAATTCGATATGGATTACGAATTCGATATGGATTTCGAAATCGAAATGGAATTTGAAGTCGAAATGGATTTCGAAATCGAAATGATTTCGCATTCGAAATGGAATTTCGAATTCAAAATGGATTTTGAAATCGAAATGGATTTCGAAATCGAAATGGATTTTGAAATCGATATGGATTTCGATATCAATATGGATTTTGAATTCGAAATGGAATTCGAAATCAATATGGATTTCGAATTCGATATGGATTTCGAATTCGATATGGATTTCAAATTCGATATGGATTTCGAAATCGATATGGAATTTGATGTCGAAATGGATTTCGAAATCGAAATGGATTTCGAATTCGGAAATGGATTTCGAATTCGAAATGGATTTCGAATTCGATATGGATTTCGAATTCGATATGGATTTCGAAATCGATATGGAATTTGAAGTCGAAATGGAATTCGAAATCGAAATGGATTTCGAAATCGAAATGGAATTTGAAATTAAAATGGAATTCGAATTCGATATGGATTTCAAATTCGAAATGGAGTTCGAAATCGATATGGATTTCGAATTCGAAATGGATTTCGAATTCAAAATGGATTTTGAAATCGAAATGGATTTCGAAATCGAAATGAAATTCGAAATCGAAATGGATTTTGAATTCGAAATGGATTTCGATATCAATATGGATTTCGAATTCGATATGGATTTCGGTATCAAAATGGATTTCGAATTCGATCGAAATGGATTTCGATATCCATATGGATTTCGAAATCGAAATGGATTTCGAATTCAATATGGATTTCGAATTCGATATGGATTTCGATATCAAAATGTATTTTGAAATCGATATGGATTTCGATATCAAAATGGATTTGGAATTCGATATGGATTCCGAATTCGATATGAATTTCGAAATTCGATATGGATTTCGAAATCGATATGGATTTCGAAATCGAAATGAAATTTCGAATTCGATATGGATTTCGAATTCGATATGGATTTCGATATCGAAATGGATTTCGAAATCGAAATGGATTTCGAAATCGATATGGATTTCGATATCAAAATGGATTTCGAATTCGATATGGATTTCGAATTCGATATGAATTCGAAAATTCGATATGGATTTCGAAATCGATATGGAATTTGAATCGAAATGGATTGGATTTCGAAATCGAAATGGATTTCGAATTCGAAATGGATTTTGAATTCAATATGGATTTCGAATTCGAAATGGATTTCGAAATCGAAATGGATTTTGAAGATTTCGATATGGATTTCGATATCGATATGGATTTCGAAATCGAAATGGAATTCGAATTCGATATGGATTACGAATTCGATATGGAATTCGATATCAAAATGGATTTTGAAATCGAAATGGATTTCGAAATCGAAATGGATTTCGAAATCGATATGGAATTTGAAATCGAAATGTATTTCGTATTCGAAATGGAATTTCGAATTCAAAATGGATTTCGAAATCGAAATGGATTTCGAAATCGAAATGGAATTTCGAAATCGAAATGGATTTCGAATTCGATATGGATTTCGATATCGAAATGGATTTCGAAATCGAAATGGATTTCGATATCGAAATGGATTTCGAATTCAATATGGATTTCGAATTCGATATGGATTTCGATATCAAAATGGATTTTCGAAATCGAAATGGATTTCGATATCGAAATGGATTTCGAAATCGATATGGAATTCGAAATCGAAATGGATTTCGTATTCGAAATGGAATTCGAATTCAAAATGGATTTTGAAATCGAAATGGATTTCGAAATCGAAATGGAATTTCGAAATCGAAATGGATTTTGAATTCAATACGGATTTCGGATTTCGAAATGGATTTCGAAATCGAAATGGATTTCGATATCGAAATGGATTTCGAATTCAATATGGATTTCGAATTCGATATGGATTTCGATATCAAAATGGATTTCGAAATCGATATGGATTTCGATATCAAAATGGATTTCGAATTCGATATGGATTTCGAATTCGAATATGAATTTCGAAATCGATATGGAATTTCGAAATCGAAATGGATTTCGAAATCGATATGGAATTTGATATCGAAATGGAATTTGAAATAGAAATGGATTTTGATTTCAATATGGATTTCGGATTCGAAATTAGATTTCGAAATCGAAATGGATTTCGATATCGAAATGGATTTCGAATTCGATATGGATTTCGATATCAATATGGATTTCGAATTCGATATGGATTTCGAAATCGAAATGGATTTCGATATCGAAATGGATTTCGAATTCGATATGGATTTCGAATTCGATATGGATTTCGAAATCGAAATGGATTTCGATATCGAAATGGATTTCGAAATCGAAATGGATTTCGAAATCGAAATGCAATTTCGAAATAGAAATGGATTTTGATTTCAATAGAGATTTCGGGATTGGATTTCGAAATCGAAATGGATTTCGATATCGAAATGGATTTCGAAATCGATATGGATTTCGATATCAATATGGATTTCGAATTCGATATGGATTTCGAATTCGATATGGATTTCGAAATCGAAATGGATTTCGAAATCGAAATGGATTTCGAAATCGAAATGGATTTCGAATTCGATATGGATTTCGAAATCGAAATGGATTTCGAAATCGATATGGATTTCGAAATCGAAATGGATTTCGAATTCGATATGGATTTCGAATTCGATATGGATTTCGAAATCGAAATGGAATTTCGATATCGAAATGGAATTCGAAATCGAAATGGATTTTCGAAATTTCGAAATGAATTTCGAAATAGAAATGGATTTTGATTTCAATATGGATTTCGAAATCGAAATAGATTTCGAAATCGAAATGGAATTTCGAAATCGAAATGGATTCTGAAATCGAAATGGATTTCGATATCAATATGGATTTCGAATTCGATATGGAATTTCGAATTCGAAATGGATTTCGAAATCGATATGGATTTCGAATTCGATATGGATTTCGAAATCGATATGGAATTTCGAAATCGATATGGAATTTGATATCGAAATCGATATTCGAATTCTAAATGCATTTCGATATCAATATGGATTTCGAATTCGAAATGGATTTCGATATCGAAATGGATTTCGATATCGAAATGGATTTCGAATTCGATATGGATTTCGATATCGATATGGATTTCAAATTCGATATGGATTTCGATATCGAAATGGATTTCGATATCGAAATGGATTTCGATATCGATATGGATTTCGATATCGAA
Source organism: Drosophila prosaltans (assembly GCA_018151275.1). Lineage (NCBI taxonomy): Eukaryota > Metazoa > Arthropoda > Insecta > Diptera > Drosophilidae > Drosophila > Drosophila prosaltans. Next base: position 66,113 of record JAECWY010001568.1, read on the forward strand.
ATGGATTTCGAATTCAATATGGATTTCGAATTCGAAATGAATTTCGAAATCGAAATGGATTTTGATATTCAAAATGGATTTTGAATTCGATATGGATTTCGAATTCGAAATGGATTTCGAAATCGATATGGATTTCGAAATCGAAATGGATTTCGAATTCGAAATGGATTTCGAATTCAAAATGGATTTCGAAATCGAAATGGATTTCGAAATCGAAATGAATTTTCGAAATCGAAATGGATTTCGAAATCGAAATGGAATTTGAAATAGAAATGGATTTTGAATTCGAATACGGATTTCGAATTCGAAATGGATTTCGAAATCGAAATGGATTTCGAAATCGATATGGATTTCGAAATCGAAATGGATTTCGAATTCAAAATGGATTTCGAATTCGAAATGGATTTCGAAATCGAAATGGATTTCGAATTCGAAATGGATTTCGATATCAATATGGATTTCGAATTCGATATGGATTTCGGTATCAAAATGGATTTCGAATTCGATATGGATTTCGATATCGATATGGATTTCGAAATCGAAATGGAATTCGAATTCAATATGGATTTCGAATTCGATATGGATTTCGATATCGAAATGTATTTTGAAATCGATATGGATTTCGAAATCGAAATGGATTTGGAATTCGAAATGGATTTCGAATTCGATATGAATTTCAAAATCGATATGGAATTTCGAAGTCGATATGGAATTTCGATATCGAAATGGATTTGGAATTCGATATGGATTTCGAATTTCGATATGGATTTCGAAATCGATATGGATTTCGAAATCGAAATGGAATTTGATATCGAAATCGATTTCGAATTCGAAATGCATTTCGATATCAATATGGATTTCGAATTCGATATGATTTGATATCAAAATGGATTTCGACTTCGATATGGATTTCGATATCGATATGGATTTCGAAATCGAAATGGAATTTCGAATTCAATATGGATTTCGAATTCGAAATGGATTTCGAATTCAATATTGATTTTGAAATCGATATGGATTTCGAATTCGATATGAATTTCGAATTCGAAATGGATTTCGAATTCGATATGGATTTTGAAATCGAAATAGAATTCGAAATCGAAATGGATTTCGAAATCGAAATGGAATTTGAAATATGTAGAAATGGATTTTGATTTCAATACGGATTTCGGATTCGAATTGGATTTCGAAATCGAAATGGAGTTCGAATTCAAAATGGATTTTGAAACCGTAATGGATTTCGAAATCGAAATGAAATTCGAAATCGAAATGGATTTTGAATTCGAAATGGATTTCGATATCAATATGGATTTCAAATTCGATGTGGATTTCGGTATCAAAATGGATTTCGAATTCAATATGGATTTCGATATCGATATGGATTTAGAAATCGAAATGGAATTCGAATTCAATATGGATTACGATTTCGATATGGAATTCGATATCAAAATGTATTTTGAAATCGATATGGATTTCGAAATCAAAATGGATTTGGAATTCGACATGGATTTCGAATTCGATATGAATTTTAAAATCGATATGGAATTTGAAGTCGATATGGAATTCGATATCAAAATGGATTTGGAATTCGATATGGATTTCGAATTCGATATGAATTTCGAAATCGATATGGAATCCGAAATCGATAAGGAATTTGATATCGATCGATTTTGAATTCGAAATGGATTTCGATGACAATATGGATTTCGAATTCGATATGGATTTCGGTATCAAAATGGATTTCGAATTCGATGTGGATTTCGATATCGATATGGATTTCGAATTCAAAATGGATTTTGAAATCGTAATGGATTTCGAAATCGAAATGAATTTCGAAATCGAAATGGATTTTGAATTCGAAATGGATTTCGATATCAATATGGATTTCGAATTCGATATGGATTTCGATATCGAAATGGATTTCGAATTCGATATGGATTTCGATATCGATATGGAATTCGATATCAAAATGTATTTTGAAATCGATATGGATTTCGAAATCAAAATGGATTTGGAATTCGACATGGATTTCGAAATCGATATGAATTTATAAATTCGATATGGAATTTCGAAATCGATATGGATTTCGATATCGAAATGGATTTGGAATTCGATTCGAAATGGATTTCGAATTCGATATGGATTTCGAAATCGAAATGGATTTCGAAATCGATATGGATTTCGATATCGAAATGGATTTCGAATTCGAAATGGATTTCGATATCGATATGGATTTCGAAATCGAAATGGATTTCGATATCAAAATGGATTTCGAATTCGATATGGATTTCGATATCGATATGGATTTCGATATCGAAATGGATTTCGAAATATCGATATTTCGAAATCGAAATGGATTTCGAATTCGAAATGGATTTCGAATTCGAAAATGGATTTCGAATATCGAAATGGATTTCGAATTCGAAATGGATTTTCGATATGGATTTATTCGATATGGATTTCGAAATCGAAATGGATTTCGAAATCGAAATGGATTTCGAAATCGAAATGGATTTCGATATCGAAAATTCGAAATGGATTTTCGAAATGGATTTCGAAATCGAAATGGATTTCGAAATCGAAATGGATTTCGAAATCGAAATGGATTTCGATATCGAAATGGATTTCGAAATCGAAATGGATTTCGAAATCGAAATGGATTTCGATATCGAAATGGATTTCGAATTCGATATGGATTTCGAAATCGAAATGGATTTCGATATCGAAATGGATTTCGAATTCGAAATGGATTTCGAAATCGAAATGGATTTCGAAATCGAAATGGATTTCGAAATCGAAATGGATTTCGAAATCGAATATGGATTTCGATATCGAAATGGATTTCGAATTCGATATGGATTTCGAAATCGAAATGGATTTCGATATCGAAATGGATTTCGAAATCGAAATGGATTTCGAAATCGAAATGGATTTCGAAATCGAAATGGATTTCGAAATCGAAATGGATTTCGAATTCGATATGGATTTCGAATTCGAAATGGATTTCGAAATCGATATGGATTTCGAATTCGAAATGGATTTCGAATTCAAAATGGATTTTGAAATCGAAATGGATTTCGAAATCGAAATGGATTTCGAAATCGAAATGGATTTTGAAATCGAAATGGATTTCGATATCGATATGGATTTCGATATTCGAAATGGAATTTCGAAATCGAAATGGATTTCGAAATCGAAATGGATTTCGAAATCGAAATGGATTTCGAATTTCGAAATCGATATGGATTTCGAAATCGAAATGGATTTCGATATCGAAATGGATTTCGAAATCGATATGGATTTCGATATCGAAATGGATTTCGAAATTCGAAATGGATTTCGAATATCGAAATGGATTTCGAAATCGAAATGGATTTCGAAATCGAAATGGATTTCGATATCGAAATGGATTTCGAATTCGAAATGGATTTCGATATCGAAATGGATTTCGAATTCGAAATGGATTTTTCGATAAAATGGATTTCGAAATCGAAATGGATTTCGAATTCGAAATGGATTTCGAATTCGAAATGGATTTCGAATTCGAAATGGATTTCGATATCGAAATGGATTTCGAATATCGAAATGGATTTCGAATTCGAAATGGATTTCGAAATCGAAATGGATTTCGAAATCGAAATGGATTTCGAAATTCAAATGGATTTCGAAATCGATATGGATTTCGATATCGAAATGGATTTCGAATTCGATATGGATTTCGAATATCGAAATGGATTTCGAAAATGGATTTCGAATTTCGAAATGGATTTCGAATATCGAAATGGATTTCGAATTCGAAATGGATTTCGAATTCGATATGGATTTCGAATTCGAAATGGATTTCGAATTCGATATGGATTTCGATATCAATATGGATTTCGAATTCGAAATGGATTTCGATATGGATTTCGATATCGAAATAGATTTCGAATTCGATATGGATTTCGATATCGAAATGGATTTCGAATTCGATATGGATTTCGAATTCGATATGGATTTCGAAATCGAAATGGATTTCGAAATCGATATGGATTTCGAAATGGATTTCGAAATGGATTTCGAAATTCGAAATGGATTTCGAATTCGAATATGGATTTCGAATTCGAAATGGATTTCGATATCGAAATGGATTTCGAATTCGAAATGGATTTCGATATCGAAATGGATTTCGAATTCGATATGGATTTCGAATTCGATATGGATTTCGAATTCGATATGGATTTCGAATTCGATATGGATTTCGAATTCGAAATGGATTTCGATATCAAAATGGATTTCGAATTCGATATGGATTTCGAATTCGATATGGATTTCGAATTCGATATGGATTTCGATATCAAAATGTATTTTGAAATCGATATGGATTTCGATATCAAAATGGATTTGGATTTCGATATGGATTTCGAATTCGATATGAATTTCGAATTCGAAATGGATTTCGGATTCGATATGGATTACGAATTCGATATGGATTTCGAAATCGATATGGATTTTGAAATCGAAATGGATTTCGGAATTCGATATGGATTTCGAAATCGATATGGATTTCGAAATTAAAATGGAATTCGAAATTTCAAATTCGAAATGGAGTTCGAAATCGATATGGATTTCGAATTCGAAATGGATTTCGAATTCAAAATGGATTTTGAAATCGTAATGGATTTCGAAATCGAAATGAAATTCGAAATCAAAATTGATTTTGAATTCGAAATGGATTTCGATATCAATATGGATTTCGTATTCGAAATGGAATTCGAATTCAAAATGGATTTTGAAATCGAAATGGATTTCGAAATCGAAATGGAATTCGAAATAGAAATGGATTTTGAAATCGATATGGATTTCGATATCAATATGGATTTCGAATTCGATATGGATTTCGAGTTCGATATGGATTACGAATTCGATATGGATTTCGAAATCGATATGGAATTTGAAATCGAAATGGAAGTCGAAATCGAAATGGATTTCGAAATCGAAATGGAATTTGAAATTAAAATGGAATTCGAATTCGATATGGATTTCAAATTCGAAATGGAGTTCGAAATCGATATGGATTTCGAATTCGAAATGGATTTCGAATTCAAAATGGATTTTGAAATCGTAATGGATTTCGAAATCGAAATGAAATTCGAAATCAAAATTGATTTTGAATTCGAAATGGATTTCGATATCAATATGGATTTCGAATTCGATATGGATTTCGGTATCAAAATGGATTTCGAATTCGATATGGATTTCGAAATCGATATGGAATTTCGAAATCGAAATGGAATTTCGAAATCGAAATGGATTTCGATATCGAAATGGATTTCGAATTCGAAATGGATTTCGAATTCGAAATGGATTTCGAATTCGAAATGGATTTCGAATTCGATATGGATTTCGGTATCAAAATGGATTTCGAATTCGATATGGATTTCGAAATCGATATGGATTTCGAAATCGAAATGGAATTCGAATTCAATATGGATTACGAATTCGATATGGAATTCGATATCAAAATGTATTTTGAAATCGATATGGATTTCGATATCAAAATGGATTTGGAATTCGATATGGATTTCGAATTCGATATGAATTTCGAAATCGATATGGATTTCGAAATTAAAATGGAATTCGAAATTAAAATGGAATTCGAATTCGATATGGATTTCGAATTCGAATTGGATTTCGAATTCAATATGGATTTTGAATTCGAAATGGATTTCGATATCAAAATGGATTTCGAATTCGATATGGATTTCGAATTCGAAATGGATTTCGAATTCGATATGGATTTCGAATTCAATATGGATTTTGAATTCGAAATGGATTTCGATATCAAAATGGATTTTGAATTCGATATGGATTTAGAATCCGATATGGATTTCGAATTCGATATGGAATTCGATATCAAAATGTATTTTGAAATGGATATGGATATCAAAATGGATTTGGATTTCGATATGGATCTCGAATTCGCTATGAATTTCGAATTCGAAATGGATTTCGGATTCGATATGGATTACGAATTCGATATGGATTTCGAAATCGATATGGATTTCGAAATTAAAATGGAATTCGAAATTAAAATGGAATTCGAATTCGATATGGATTTCGAATTCGAATTGGATTTCGAATTCGATATGGATTTCAAATTCGAAATGGAGTTCGAAATCGATATGGATTTCGAATTCGAAATGGATTTCGAATTCAAAATGGAATTTGAAATCGTAATGGATTTCGAAATCGAAATGAAATTCGAAATCAAAATTGATTTTGAATTCGAAATGGATTTCGATATCAATATGGATTTCGTATTCGAAATGGAATTCGAATTCAAAATGGATTTTGAAATCGAAATGGATTTCGAAATCGAAATGATGGAATTCAAAGAAATGGATTTTGAAATCGATATGGATTTCGATATCAATATGGATTTCGAATTCGATATGGATTTCGAGTTCGATATGATTACAAAATGGATTTCGAAATCGATATGGAATTTGAATCGAAATTCGAAATGGATTTCGAAATCGAAATGGAATTTGAAATTAAAATGGAATTCGAATTCGAAATGGATTTCGAATTCGAAATGGAGTTTGAAATCGATATGGATTTCGAATTCGAAATGAAAATGAATTCAAAATGGATTTTGAAATCGATATGGATTTCGATATCAAAATGGATTTTCGAATTTCGATATGGATTTCGAAATCGATATGGATTTCGAAATCGAAATGGATTTCGAAATTCAATATGGATTACGAATTCGATATGGAATCCGATATCAAAATGTTATTTATTTGGAGAGTTGATTTTTGTTTGCAAAACTCGAATCAACATTATGAAGCCATGGCTGCAGGGGCCTTCGGCTGAATTACAGTATGATACATTTTACTTAAATCTAATATATACATTTAATATACAGGTTTAATTTTGTGGTTTTTGAACTTATGTGATAAAGCTTATATACATGTTATATTTTTTTTATTTTTATTTTATTTTTTTTTTTTTTTTTTTTACGTTAGAAAAAGTGATTATGACATATTGTTAGTAGGTGGGATAAAGTTATTTATTTAACTACGCTATAATCTATGGAAAATATTACATTCCTTAAGGAAATTTATTAATGTTACAATGTTGTCTACAGATGGGTTGCTTAATGCGGTCATAGCAGAGTTTTGAGACCAGTATTTAGTTCTATTTAAAATAAAGTTAGGACAGTTGATAAGTAAATGATCGAGGGTTAATGTGTTTTGGGAAGGGCAGAATGAACATGATTTAGGGATGTCTTTATCCAAATAGTGAGCGTGTGTTATATTTGTGTGACCCAAGCGAAGTCGGATAAGTTTTATTTCCTCGCTTCGAGAGATTTTCATTTTATTTGTAAGATTGAGGTAGTTTTTAATATTAAATTTATTTGGGTTAGCTGTTTGATACCATATGGATGTATGTCTGAAAAGATTGTGTTTTTGAGTATAATGTGTATTTTTGATTTGTCTTTTAACATCCGTGGTATTATTGTTTGGTGTATATATGAGTGGAAAGTGTCTACATTCTCTAGCCGTGGTGTCAGCAAGTTCGTTGCCTTTTATATTAACATGTCCAGGAATCCATAGAATTGTAAATTTGGGGAATAGTCTAATTAATAGGTTTCTTATTTCGGTGACGTGATGGGAGTTATTGCTAACGTTTTTAATGGCATTAAGAGAAGAAAGTGAGTCGGAACAGATTACAAATTTTCCTTTCCTTGCTTGCAGGTAGAGAATGGCTTCTTGGATGGCAATTAATTCCGATGAAAAAACTGATGAATAAGTTGGGAGAAGTCCTCTTTTTATTATGTCATGTTCTGTAGTAATTGCAAAACCCGTTGAATCAGAAATTTGGGAGCCGTCAGTGTAAACGAACGTAGTAGGCAAATGTTGCTCTGATTGGAATTGGCGGAATTCTTTTCTATAAACCTCCGGTGGAGTTGTGCTTTTGTTCAATTTACTTAGCGTTGTGTTAACAGAACTAGGGTTAAGGGCCCACGGTGGAGCTTTTTGCTTCAGTTTTTTTGGAGGTGTCATAGTTATGTCATTTTCTTTACTATAGGAGAAAATACGGTCTAGGGTAGACTGTCTTTTCCTAGCCTTGAGAACTTATGTTTTTTAACTAAATTTTGGATAGGTGAATCTGAACTGTTTAGGATGGTTTTGAATAGATTGGCAGTAAGAAGTTGTATTCTGACGTCAAGGTTGGAAATGTCGGATTCAAAAAATAAATTGGTTGTTGGTGTTGTGCGAAAGGCGCCTAAGGCAATTCTAATTCCTGCGTTTAAAATGGTTTTAATTTTTTTTAAGGAGCTTGGAGCAGCATTACCGTATAGTGGCAAGCCGTAGTCAATTTTGGATATAAGTAATGATTTTACTACAGATATTAAAGTAATTGTGCTGCAACCGAATCTCGTTGATGAGAGACATTTAATAACGTCTAGTCGTTTATGCAGTGATTTGGCTAGTTCGTCTATGTGCATATTCCATTTGTGTTTCTTGCTAAATTTAAGACCCAATAATCTGAGGGAGTCCACGTTAGGGATTTGTAGATTGCTTGTTCTAACATCACATATACAGCGCTGTTTATTACAGATGTGCATATGCCGACATTTGGTAGGAGCAAGGCTACCACCAGAATACCTACACCAATCGGAAATGCTGTTAAACAGAGGATCAAGATTAATTGTTTTGTTCTTGCTGTTGTCTAGTTTAACTATTAGATTGAAATCGTCAGCATATGCACTTATTTGGATTTCTTTGTATAGACCTATGGTTTCGGTAAGTTTTTGATAAGCAATGACAAACAGGACTACGGATAATGGAGATCCCTGCGGGATTCCGTTATCCAATGGAAGGGTTGTAGAGTAAAATTTTCCAACTTTCACTTTGATTTTCCTATTAGTCATAAAATTTCTGACATAGTTAAGGATATTGGGTCCAACTTTCCATTTAGTCAGTTGATCAATTACGGCATGAATGCCAATTTTGTCAAATGCCTTGGCGAAGTCAAGAGATATAACTGATATATGTTTTTTTGCATTCAAGGATTTAGTTATAAGATGGTCTATAAATATAAGACAGTCCATAACTGATTTTCCCTTTCTGAAACCTACTTGACTAAAATGTAGAAGTTTGTGAGTAGTTACAAACCACCATAGTCTTTTGGAAATAATTTTGTCCAGTAGCTTAGACATGCAATTATTCAGTGATATAGGACGATAAGAAGGAATACATGTTTTGTCTTTGTTTGGTTTTAATATAGGTATTACTATGCTAAGCTTGTACTGTTGTGGTATGCAGTCTCTTAGAATCGAGTTGTATAGGTCTATAATTCTTTTTTTTATAATAACTGGCAAAGCTTTTATCATCGAATAATTAATTCGGTCTAAGCCTGGAGTATTTCCTTTCAAGGATTCTAGTGCCGAAGAGAATTCTATAAAGTTAATATTGTCCTCAATAGGGAGGGCATTTTTACTTGGCGTTTGCAATAAACTGTCTGTTAAAACCCTTTTTTTGTTGGTTATAAAAAGGTTGGAAAAGTTGCGGTCATGTGACTCTGAGGACCAGGCACTGCAGAAAGCATCCGCAATTTCTTGTGGGCACGTGATGTTTGTGGTCGAATAAGGTTTTTGAATGCAATGTAAACCTTTGGAGGGATTTAATCCACAGAAAAGACGTATGTTATTCCAAATTTTACTCATGGGGGTCAAAGGGTTAATCTGTTCAGTAAATTTTATTGTAGATTCTTTTTTAGCTAACTTTAGACTCCGTTTAAATTGTGCGTTTTTTTTCCTATAGTCTATTATGTTACCCGTGGAAATATTACGTTTCAGTAATCGCCAAGCAAGGTTTTTGGTTTTCTTTAATAACTCGAGATCTTTATTCCACCATGGGACAATGTGCGACGTTTTAGGAGAAGCTTTAGGGATACTTTCATGGGCACTTCTAAGAATGATTTTATTTATGTTGGCTGATTCTTGATTTGTCTTGTTGCTAGTTGGTGTAAAAGAATTGTGACTAATAGCAAGAGTAGAATATAAGTTCCAGTCAGCTTTGTCAGTTTTAAACAATGGTCTGTGTGTTGGTTTCTGTTTTTGGATTGTGGTGAAAAGGCTAGTTAAGATTGGGAGGTGGTCACTGCCGAAGAAATCTGTTTCGATCGCCCAGACTGCTTCCACTGCGATATCCGCAGTGCACAAACTGAGATCGATGTGTGTTAGGGTGTTGTGCGTGCTCAAGTATGTTGGACTGCCATCGTTAAGGATGACCATATTAGATTTGGTAATAAATTTCTCTAGTATAATTCCTCTTTTATTATTGATTGGGGAGCCCCAACTATGATGCCAGGAATTAAAGTCACCTGTAATCAGTGTGGGCGTGTTGCTGTTATTGCCAAGTACTGAGTGTAAGTTGCTTATAGTGAATTTAGCTTTGGGTTGAATGTATGCTGAGACAATGCGGACTAATCTTTTTGAACAGATTTCGACACAAACCGCGTCAAAGTCAGTTTTGAGTAATTTTTGTTGGTATTGTATTGACTTGTGTACGAGGATCGCTACTCCTCCGTAAGAGGGAGACGAGTTAAGAGTAATCATTGTGTAATTCATTGGCGTGGGGTATTTAACACTTGGTAATATATGGGTCTCTTGTAAAGCTATGACATGGGGTCTATGCTTTGCTATAAGCCTTTGAAGTTCGTTGAAGTTATTGTTAAGGCCATTTATATTCCATTGCACAATCTTTACAGACATTCAAGATCCATCTGGTCATCCGAAGATGATTCGGCCTTATAGACTGGGGAATCACTAGATATTAGTTCTTTTGCTGCACTATTTGGAAAATTCTGATTTAATTTTTTTTGTTTAGCTTTAAGCTGGGATTTAAGTTTGCCTGATATATTTTTAGGGAGGATTTTTATGTTTGGATTTTGTGTAGTATTTGTGTTAATTGTTAAGGGTGTTTGAGCTGGTGGGGAGTTTTTAGATGAGGTTGGTTCTTCCTCTGTGTTTTCCATTAAATCAACGTAGGAAGTAAGCTTACGTGTAGTAGGTAAGAAGGTGGAAGCCGACAAAGAGCTTTCTTTAATATTAGTCTTATTTGTAATGTTAGATTGGTATGCTGTGGGAATGCTTTTTGCTACATTAGAGTAAAGGGAACCATCATGTGGGTGCCTTGAATTATATATTGAGACGGCTTTTTTGATGTCAACTTTTTGTAGGGTCTTGATGGCTTGTATTTCCTGTTGCTTTACAAATATGGGGCATCTTCTGTAAACTGATGAGTGGTTGGTATCCAAGAGACTGTTATCCTTGCAGTTAACACAGCACTTGTTAAAGTTGCAAAGTTCTTTGGTGTCGGGATCGGTGTGAAAATCTTTAGAACAATTAATACAAGCCTTGTTGTTGCGGCAGATTTTTGAAGTGTGTCCAAACCTAAAGCACTTGTTGCAGCGGAGTGGAGGCGGGATGTAGGTGCGGAGTTTGACCATTTCATACCCTATTTTGATGTACTCAGGGATTGTGTGTGAGGCAAATGTAAGGATAATTAGTCCAGTTTCTTGGAGCTCGTTGTTCGCTTTTTTCAATATTTTCTTGACGTCAACTACATTTTGAGCTGTCAGTTCTTGTTTGATAGATTCTTCCGTGAGGCAGCGTAGGTCGTTTGAATAAATGACTCCTTTTGAGACGTTGAGGGTAAGATGTTCAGATACTGAAACTGGGTATTGCCCCAGTAGTTGAAGTTTTAAGAGTTTGTGAGCTTGGATCAAATTTTTTGTTTTGATGAGAAGGTTACCATCACGTGTTTTTTTGGCAAGCAGAACTTCTCCGTTGCAAGTGAAATCAATAGTTTTTTTTATTAGAAATGGTGAAACGTTGGTCATTGAATTGTCATCTGTGCGTTTCATAATAAGAAACTTGGGCTCAGACATTAGTTTAGTCTTGTCAGGGGGAACAGCGGTCCCCATCGTAACGGTGCTTTTATGACTTCAAGTGAGTTAATTTTTGCTCTATCTGTTTTGTGGTGTTATTTGTTTACTGTTTTGAAAAGTTATTGGATAACTGTATGTGATCGGTTGGAGTTGAAGCGCGAACAAAAGTTTCCGTAGACACGTCTTGTGTGGGCAAAACTCAAATTTGAACTGTACGATATCAAAATGTATTTTGAAATGATATGGATTTAAAAAAAAATTTTGAAATCGTATTTGAATATTATGGATTTCGAAATCGAAATGAATGGATTTCGAAATCGAAATGGATTTTGAATTCGAAATGCATTTCGATATCAATATGGATTTCGAATTCGATATGGATTTCGGTATCAAAATGGTTTTCGAATTCGATATGGATTTCGAAATCGATAGGGATATCGAAATTCGATATGGAATTTGAAGTCGAAATGGGTTTCGAAATAGAAATGGATTTTGAAATCGATATGGATTTCGATATCAATATGGATTTCGTATTCGAAATGGAATTCGAATTCAATATGGAATACGAATTCGATATGGAATTCGATATCAAAATGTATTTTGAAATCGATATGGATTTCGATATCAAAATGGATTTGGAATTCGATATGGATTTCGAATTCGATATGAATTTCGAAATCGATATGGATTTCGAAATTAAAATGGAATTCGAAATTAAAATGGAATTCGAATTCGATATGGATTTCGAATTCGAATTGGATTTCGAATTCAATATGTTTTTTGAATTCGAAATGGATTTCGATATCAAAATGGATTTTGAATTCGATATGGATTTGGAATTCGATATGGATTTCGAATTCGATATGGATTTCGAATTCGATATGGATTTCGAATTCGATATGGAATTCGAATTCAATATGGATTTTCGAATTCGAAATGGATTTCGAAATCGAATATGGATTTTGAAATCGATATGGATTTCGATATCAATATGGATTTCGAATTCGAAATGGATTTCGAGTTCGAAATGGATTTCGAATTCGATATGGATTTCGAAATCGATATGGAATTTGAAATCGAAATGGATTTCGAAATCGAAATGGATTTTCGAAATCGAAATGGATTTCGAAATTAAAATGGATTTCGAATTCGATATGGATTTCGAATTCGAAATAGATTATATCGAAATGGATTTCGAAATCGATATGGATTTCGAAATCGATATGGATTTCGAAATCGAAATGGAATTACGAATTCGATATGGATTTCGAAATCGATATGGAATGAATTTCGAAATTCGAAATGGCTTTCGCATTCGAAATGGAATTTGAAATCGAAATGGATTTCGAAATCGAAATGGAATTCGAAATAGAAATGGATTTTGAAATCGATATGGATTTCGATATCAATATGGATTTCGAATTCGATATGGATTTCGGTATCAAAATGGAATTCGAATTCAATATGGATTACGAATTCGATATGGAATTCGATATCAAAATGTATTTTGAAATCGATATGGATTTCGATATCAAAATGGATTTGGAATTCGATATGGATTTCGAATTCGATATGGATTTCGAAATCGATATGGAATTTGAAGTCGAAATGGAATTCGAAATCGAAATGGATTTTGTATTCGAAATAGAATTCGAATTCAAAATGGATTTTGAAATCGATATGGATTTCGAAATCAATATGAATTTCGAATTCGAAATGGATTTCGAATTCAATTTGGATTTTGAATTCGAAATGGATTTCGATATCAAAGTGGATTTCGAATTCGATATGGATTTTGAATTCGAAATGGATTTCGATATCAAAATGGAATTCGAAATCGGTATGGATTTCGAATTCGAATTGGATTTCGAATTCAATATGGATTTTGAACTCGAAATGGATTTCGATATCAAAATGGATTTCGAATTCGATATGGAATTCGATATCAAAATGTATTTTGAAATCAATATGGATTTCGAAATCGATATGAATTTCGAATTCGACATGGATTTCGAATTCGATATGGACTTCGAATTCGATGTGAATTTCGAATTCGAAATGGATTTTGAATTCGATATGGATTTCGAATTCGATATGGATTTCGATATGATTTCGAAATCGATATGAAATTGAAT
>JAECWY010001587.1:0-25549 GCA_018151275.1 Drosophila prosaltans
AATAGATGTTTGTGTGTTTGTGTATTTTACATTTGCGTTTTTATATTTGTTATAGTGGCGGCGAACTTCGCTTTTTACCACAAAGGTGCTGTGTTAGCACTCTTTTTATACCCTGTACCCATAGGGTAAAAGGGTATATTAAAGTCGCTAAAATGTATGTAACAGGCAGAAATATACGTTTCCGACCCTATAAAGTATATATATTCTTGATCAGCATCACTAGCCGAGTCGATTGAGCCATGTCCGTCTGTCCGTCCGTCTGTATGAACACCTAGATCTCAGAGACTATAAGAGCTAGAGCTACCAAATTTGGTTTGTAGATCCGTCTAGTGTGCAGCCAGATCAAAATTGTTTCAAATTTTTGCCACGCCCACTTCCGCCCCCGCAAATCGCGAAAACGTATTACTAGAGCTGTATTAAAGATATCGTATTCTTACTTGGCACACCTAATTATATACCCAAACTGCTCCACCTGACCAAAATTAGTCCAAATCGGACAATAAATATCGGAGATACAGCTATATGAGTTTTGCACTGAATTGCCATGGTGGCATGCGTTCGCTGTTGCTGCATGTTAAAGAGAATTTTGCATGAAATTGATGGCGATTTCGAGGATATTCTATTTCATTTAATATAACTAGTAGGTACAGGGTATACTCAATGTCGGCAGGGACGAATTGCTTGCTTCATTTATATTTGTTAACATTTTTTTTGCTTACTATGGTTTTATGTATTTATTGTTTCTGCTGTCGCTGCTGCTGCTTCCGTTTTTGTTGTTCCCTCTGGTGCTCGTCTTCTAGCGCATGAATCTTTGTCCAGGCGACTTGCGCGTCGTTCCACGGTATGGGTGGGTTCCGCTGGACCAGTTCCAGTAATAATGCCCTCTTTCGCCGGTATCTGGCGAGGTATCCGCCTCGTCTTTTGGGCGTTTGGACCTTTGGAATTTTTGTTAGTTGGTCCTCCTCTTTCTGTTTCCGTAGTGCCTGAGATTTGGCACTCTTCTGGCGAGCGAGGTATTCCTCCACGGTCAATGGTTAAGGACCGTCAAGGGGGCACTCCTTTAGCGCCTTCTTTATTGCCTCCAGATGCGTTGCGCTCATCTGGGCAGTTCCACTTCTGGATAGGATTTGGTCTTCACTCGTCTTTTTGCGTCTTCGCTTCTTGAAGCGGTGCCTTGATCCTTATTAGGAATCTGGCAGGATCGCCATGTAATGTAAAGACTGGTTCGTAGAGACGCGGTTGAGACGCGGCGCCGATAGTAAGGCGACTTTTAAATAAGGAGACAAGCAGATAGGTTTCTGATGTTTGCAGTTGGATGCGATTAGCCTGACTGACCTCTTAGGGTCGAGGCCGCTTTATTTATACTGTTTCTTATGGTCTAGTTTACATAGATTGCTTATTCTACGAAATAGTTTACTAAAGCAAGTATGCTTGCAGTGCATGTGTGAAATAGTGTAATATGTAAGTGGTTTAATAAGTGGTTTAAGATGTAGTGACCTTTGTATACACTATACGATCAATACAACATATGGTCGGTTTAAAAACAATTGACACACATTCTCTGTCTCTGTACCCAGTTTAAACGTTCTGCTGCAGATTTAGTTTTAAATTTATCACACTGAAACAGTTTGTGATTCAACTTACTACAGAACGGACATGAAGATGAGTTTGTGCCAGACGCTGAAGCACATATTTTTTGCCTTTCTCTGGTCTGCTTGGTACCAATCGCCTCTAGGGCAAGGAAACGTTGTTCCAAAAATGCAAGGAATTCTTTGGTTTTCTGCAATTCCCTTGTATCAGAAAGGGATTGTTCATATAGAGTGTGGGTAAGTAACCAAGACCCGTTTATTGTTAAATCGTTCTTGCAACATTTTCCATGCAGTGTCATAATTGACTTCTGTTAATTCAAGGTGCCTAATTAATCTTTCGGCATCCCTTGATAGATTTTCTTTTAAATACCACATCTTTTGTACAGCGGGTATGTTTGATTCATGAACCATTTTCTTAAAAATGTCATGAAATTGTTGCCATTTCAAATAATTTCCATCAAATTTTGGAATTGAAATTTTTGGCAATTGTAGTGACGACGTTGTCACATCATGTGCAGGTGGGACACAAAATTTCAGTATCGCCTTTTCTGCCATTATGAATGTTTCCAAATTGTATCCAGCTTCGACTGGATCTACTGCAAGCTTATACATCTCATAGTGCAGTTGTTCTATCTGCTGCCATAAGTTTTCTACAACTGTTTTGTAGTTCATTTTTTCTTCAGGAATTATTTGCTTTAATGTCCTGGAAAGTGTTGCTAGCATAGCGCCTTGCTTTCGGATCAATGGTTGAATGTTAATGCGATCTTCATCTTTTTGATGGGCCAATTTGCTTTCTTCAATTTTTGCCCTTTGTAGTTTCCAATCCTTTATTACTTCTTCTGTTAATTCTTTTAATTTTAAATAATATTCTTTTTTGAAGTAATCGTGATCGGATGGCTCGTATCCCAACGATTCCATTAAATCAATGTGGGCTTTGTCAAATTCATCCCGAAGATCCTATATCGTCTCAATTTTATTATTGAAACGAAGTTTCTTATCGCGCGGTAGGGGCTAAACCGAAAAAATTAAAGACTAAATATCAAAAGAAGCTAACTTCGGCTCTGCCGAAGTTTGTATACCCTTGCAGCTTCATTGTTTTACTATTTAATTTAAAAACAAAATTTTTAAAGTAATTGAAGAGAAAACTCAACTAAAAATTTTCCCGAATTCACCGAGAATCGAATCCACCAAACACCGAACCATCGTGCGACCGATCTTTACGTACTACGTCACCATCCTCACTTAACTCACTTAAGCTAGTTCGACATACATATACATATAGCAAACGCATGGCATCTCACTCTTTAAATTTCGTTCTGTGCAACAACACAACGCAAATGTTTCTGTCTCTCTCACACACCGCGTGGTGACCAATTTTTGCATATGTATGTGTGTGTGTGATTGCTTGGAATTTGTTTTTGTTTCTTTGCTGCCAAAGAAAACTGCTTATTTTACTCGAGGTACCTCCACGTTTTAGTTAATAGCTCCGGTGATAATTATCCGATCCGACTAATTTTTAAACTTTACCTGCTCAATCGATTGAGGAACTTAACTTTTCATGTTTCAACCATGTAGCTTAAAATTTAAGCTCGAAAACGCATGGCTAAACAGACAGACGGACAGACGGACGGACGGACGGACGGACGGACGGACAGACGGACATGTCTCAATCGACTCGGCTTTTGATGCTGATCAAGAATATATATACTTTATGGCGTCGGAAATGTATATTTCTATGCGTTACAAACATCTGACCAATTTTATAATACCCTCTGCAAGGGTATAAAAAGGTCGCGATCGCGAGCTTAAAAATGTGTGTCCGTCAGTTGAAAGTCCAACCCGCATTTACTTGTGCGTCTCGCTGCCCACAAACTCGCCCATATGTATATGTATGACCTCTGCTCGGATTCGCGATCCCGACCCTTTTTCTCTGCCCGGTTACTTGTAGAAGTAATAGCCGCAAACCTGAGTAGGTGTACATAGAGCCTGGTTGCGGGCAACAACAATCAAACGCGTTTTACTAGACTCTGTTCCTTAAAACTGCTGCCAAGATATGTCAAAAAACTTAACCGATTTTGCTCAAATTTTCAAAATATCTTTATTATGAAAAAACCTATCTGCACTAAAATAATTGTGATCGCTTTGTTGTTTTTTTTTTTTAACTAAATAGTCTCTCAAAATGGATCGAAAAAGTGACTTGTTTCAAGTCTGTAAAAAATTAATTTTTTTGAAATTTGAATTTTTATAGTTTATTGTATGGGCTGAATTCTTACAATTCAAATAAGGTTTGGTTTTTGCAATTCGGATCAACGTGGCATTTTGGTAGCATTTGAGCTACTTTTTATACCCTGTACCCATAGGGTAAAAGGGTATATTAAAGTCGCTAAAATGTATGTAACAGGCAGAAGGAAGCGTTTCCGACCCCATAAAGTATATATATTCTTGATCAGCATCAACAGCCGAGTCGATTGAGACATGTCCGTCTGTCCGTCTGTCCGTCCGTCTGTCCGTATGAGACACTCGATCTCAGAGACTATAAGAGCTAGAGCTACCAAATTTGGTGTGAGCATCCGTCTAATGCCAAAGCAGGTCAAGTTTGTTTTAAATTTTAGCCACGCCCACTTCCGCCCCCGCAATTGAAAAAAACGATAACTACGGCTGCTTTCAAGATATCGTATTCTTACACCTAATTATATACCCAAACTGGACCAGCTGACCAAATTTTGTTGAAATCGGACAATAAACATCGGAGATATGGCTATATCCGTTTTGTACTGAAATGCCAAGGCGGCATTGGCAGATAAGGAAGAGCGAGATAGCATGCGTTCGCTGCTGCTGCACGTGAAAGGGAATTTTGTTTTGAATTGATTGCGATTTTGAGGTTGTTCGATCATTTGCCTAGTGACCACGCAGATCAAGAGAGTTTAAAATTTTTGCCACGCCCACTTCCGCCCCCGCAATTCAGAAAAAACTAATTATTAGAGCAGTTTTTAAAGAATCAGATTCTTATTTGGCACACCTAATAATGTGGCTAATATGCATCATCTGACCAATTTCAGCCGAAATCGGACAATAAATATTGGAGATATACGTTAATGCGTTTTGTACTGAAGCGCTTAGGGCGACATTGGCTGGTAAGAGTGAGCGAGATAGCATGCGTTCACTGTTGCTGCATGTTAAGGAAATTTTTTTATGAAATTAATTGCCGAGGGTGTTTGACTTCATTTAATATAATAACTAGTTGGTACAGGGTATACACAATGTCGGCAGGGACGACTTGCTTGCTTCATTTTTAAATGGTTTCCTGTTGGGTGGAGTATTTCGAAATATGTACATACATATGTATATTTTTTTCAAAAATATATGAAAAAAAAAGGTTTAAGTATTAATTAAAATATTTTTTTTTTTCAAAATTGCATGAAAAAAGCAGTTGCCACCCCCTAAATCGAAAGGAACTTCGTTTCATCTGGGTGTCCCATGACACCTCTCTTCTTTTTATCATAATAGAGAGCTTTTGTCTCTCTTGAGGCAGAGTCCTTTCTGACATTTCTGACGAAATTTTGAATCTCTTCACCTCGCTCAAACTGTTGCTCGTATATTTTCTCCATTGTACTTTTATGTACTTTGATCCGTTGGAAGTATATTTTTTAGTCAATTGACAAGGTACGCTCCGACTCGCACGGATTAGTGATCAAAGTACTAGTAAATAAAGTTAAATTGTTGATGATGTTGCTGGAATCATGGTTGGCGACTTTACAGCTGTACGAGAAATTGTGATTTGTAGAAGAAATGGTAATCTTCAGTTCATTTCTGACACACATAGTTCATATGACGCTCTCCAATATCCGCTAATATTCTGGAAGGGACAAGACGGATATTGCATAAACATAAAACAACGAGACCCCGTATCAGGTACTTCATTGATTATTATTTTAATCATTAATCATTTAACAGAAAAATTAAATTATTACAGGAGCTGAAACAAACAAGAACCTTAGCTCAAAGGATTATTATGCGTACCGATGAATGATTAGACGTGGTCTGGACAACGTCATTTTACGATGTCGTGAGCTTTGTCAACAATTCATGGTCGACATGTACGCGAAGATTGAAAGCGAACGACTACGATACTTAAGATGTAATCAACAAAAGCTGCGCGCGGAAGAGTACATTCATTTGCGAGACGCTATCAACAATAACGCCGACGTCGCCGAAATTGGTAACCATGTCATTTTACCATCATCGTACATAGGCAGTCCACGTCATATGCAAGAATATATGAATTTCGTGCGCGAATATGAAAATTACTAGAAAATTATTTATATGGCAAAACAGCGTTTGCCGGGTTTTCTAGTAAATGTATATCCTTCGACTGCTTGGTCTCCGTGTTTTCCAGATGATTCAATTGATTGGGTACGCCTTGTCCCACGTTGCAGAAATCCAAATTTGGAGTATCCGATTATACTCTGCTGTAGTTGTAGTCCCCAAATTGGCTAGGTGACAAAGTGCTGATAATTTCAGTTGTCCGACAAACAGAAGATTTTATGGTCGCCAAGTTGACCTGCTGTACACTAATAGTCGCCAAGTTGACTCAAATGTACTTTTTTCCGCTGTGATTCTAGTCGCCAAATGTCTCACAAGCAGATGTAGTTTTTAGTTATGGTGTGCAATACCGTCGCCAAGTTGACATAAATGATATGCACAAATGCAATGATATCCAAGTTAATCAATTGCTTCGTAAATGTCGGGACCCCGGATTGTTGCTAGCATGCAAAACCGTGCCCTCGCTAAGGAATATCAATATTTTCCAAAGCGTTGTATTAAAAAAGGATGTGATCAACAAGTTGACCAAAATTCCTTATATGCGTGTTATTGAGAAAATTAGTCTGAGTTGACAAAAATTCTCACACTTTGACTGTTACACCAAAATGTTTTATTTGTTTAAATTGGGAACGCCAAAGTCGGGGTCACCAAAATGTTATTGAATTTTATGCCATATTTATTTTTCCGGCAATGATCCAACCAAATTCTGAATTTTGAAGATATTTTTTTTTACTTGTCCAGGTAGTAAAATTGAGAAATGGTGATCTGCTCCTAGTAATAAGTCAATTTTACCAGTTTTGTTGAAGTTGGGATAGAGGTATGGTTTTCGGCAGGTCAAACTTCAGCGTTATTGCTTCTGTGGGTTGATCTGCGACAATGTGCGGTAAAACAAAGGCTTCCACTCTTGTACTGAAATCGGTGTATTTTGATTTCACAAGTACATTTACTCTTGATCTGCTGAGTTGTGGTTGTCCTCCTACTTCTTCAATTGTTAGCGATGCCTTTTCTATTTTTAAAGATAATTGTTTTACTAGTCTCTCTGAGATTAGATTGACTTGGGAGCCACTGTCTAAGAGCGCACGAAATTCTACTTTTCGCTCATTGGTTCCTTTAACAATTACCCTGGCCGTCGCTAGTAGGCTATCCTTTTTATTGCTTCCATATGTGGACGTAGCTGAGACCGTAGCTGTTACATTTGGTTTCAAATCGTTGTTTCCCAAATAAAACAATGTATTGTGTTTTCCATCGGATTTCAAGCATCCCTTCCAGCTACAAGCCTTTAATTTACCTTAATGGTAAAACGATAATTGTAATGGTTCTTAGAGACGCGGTTGAGACGCGGCGCCGATTATAAGGCGACTTTAAGAATGAGGAGACAAGCCGATTGGTTTTGATACTCGCAGTTGGATGCGATTAGCCTGACTGACCTCGTAGGGTCGAGGCCGCTTTATTTATACTGTTTCTTATGGTCTAGTTTACATAGATTGCTTATTCTACGAAATAGTTTACTAAAGCAAGTATGATTGCAGTGCATGTGTGAAATAGTGTAATATGTAAGTGGTTTAATAAGTGGTTTAAGATGTAGTGACCTTTGTATACACTATACGATCATTACAACATATGGTCGGTTTAAAAACAATTGACACACATTCTCTGTCTCTGTACCCAGTTTAAACGTTCTGCTGCAGATTTAGTTTTGAATTTATCACACTGAAACAGTTTGTGATTCAACTTACTACAGAACGGACATGAAGATGAGTTTGTGCCAGACGCTGAAGCACATATTTTTTGCCTTTCTCTGGTCTGCTTGGTACCAATCGCCTCTAGGGCAAGGAAACGTTGTTCCAAAAATGCAAGGAATTCTTTGGTTTTCTGCAATTCCCTTGTATCAGAAAGGGATTGTTCATATAGAGTGTGGGTAAGTAACCAAGACCCGTTTATTGTTAAATCGTTCTTGCAACATTTTCCATGCAGTGTCATAATTGACTTCTTTTAATTCAAGGTGCCTAATTAATCTTTCGGCATCCCTCGATAGATTTTCTTTTAAATACCACATCTTTTGTACAGCGGGTATGTTTGATTCATGAACCATTTTCTTAAAAATGTCATGAAATTGTTGCCATTTCAAATAATTTCCATCAAATTTTGGAATTGAAATTTTTGGCAATTGTAGTGACGACGTTGTCACATCATGTGCAGGTGGGACACAAAATTTCAGTATCGCCTTTTCTGCCATTATGAATGTTTCCAAATTGTATCCAGCTTCGACTGGATCTACTGCAAGTTTATACATCTCATAGTGCAGTTGTTCTATCTGCTGCCATAAGTTTTCTACAACTGTTTTGTAGTTCATTTTTTCTTCAGGAATTATTTGCTTTAATGTCCTGGAAAGTGTTGCTAGCATAGCGCCTTGC
Source organism: Drosophila prosaltans (assembly GCA_018151275.1). Lineage (NCBI taxonomy): Eukaryota > Metazoa > Arthropoda > Insecta > Diptera > Drosophilidae > Drosophila > Drosophila prosaltans. The sequence continues at coordinate 8,327 of JAECWY010001587.1, forward strand.
TTTCTGATCAATGGTTGAATGTTAATGCGATCTTCATCTTTTTGATGGGCCAATTTGCTTTCTTCAATTTTTGCCCTTTGTAGTTTCCAATCCTTTATTACTTCTTCTGTTAATTCTTTTAATTTTAAATAATATTCTTTTTTGAAGTAATCGTGATCGGATGGCTCGTATCCCAACGATTCCATTAAATCAATGTGGGCTTTGTCAAATTCATCCCGAAGATCCTATATCGTCTCAATTTTATTATTGAAACGAAGTTTCTTATCGCGCGGTAGGGGCTAAACCGAAAAAATTAAGACTAAAAAGTGTAACGACACTTTTACCGTTACCAACTGTTTTGTCTTTTTCTTTCGCATTGAACAGTGTACGAGTACATATGTAGACAGAGACGGACGCACAAGCAGCGATCGCGAGCTCGAGTTTGTTGGCAGAGGGACGCACAAGCAAATGCTAGAGGGGAAAGAGGAAGCGAGCTCGAGTTTTTGGATAGAGGGACGCACAAGCAAACGCTGAAGGGCAAAGTAAATACGAGACGCACAAGCAAAGATTCTGTGATTGAGAAAGGGTCATAAATGTGCGAGGCAGGGGTAAGAAGAAAAAAGGTCGCGATCGCGAGCTCAAAAATGTGTGTCCGTCAGTTGAAAGTCCAACCCGCATTTACTTGTGCGTCTCGCTGCCCACAAACTCGCCCATATGTATATGTATGACCTCTGCTCGGATTCGCGATCCCGACCCTTTTTCTCTGCCCGGTTACTTGTAGAAGTAATAGCCGCAAACCTGAGTAGGTGTACATAGAGCCTGGTTGCGGGCAACAACAATCAAACGCGTTTTACTAGATTCGGTTCCTTAAAACTGCTGCCAAGATATGTCAAAAACTCCCTAACCGATTCTGCTCAAATTTTCAAATTATTTTTATTATAATAAACCCATTTTTTTATAAACCTATCTGAACTAATATAATTGTGTCGCTTTGTTGTTTTTTTTTAGCTAAATAGTCTCCCAAAGTGGGTCGAAAAAGTGACTTTTATCAAATCTGTAAAAAAATAAATTTTTTGGAATTTTGAATTTTTATAGTTTATCGTATGGGCTGAATTCTTACAATTCAAATAAGGTTTGGTTTTTGCAATTCGGATCAACGTGGCATTTTGGTAGCATTTGAGCTACTTTTTATACCCTGTACCCATAGGGTAAAAGGGTATATTAAAGTCGCTAAAATGTATGTAACAGGCAGAAGGAAGCGTTTCCGACCCCATAAAGTATATATATTCTTGATCAGCATCAACAGCCGAGTCGATTGAGACATGTCCGTCTGTCCGTCCGTCTGTCCGTATGAGCCACTCGATCTCAGAGACTATAAGAGCTAGAGCTACCAAATTTGGTGTGAGTATCCGTCTAATGTCAAAGCAGTTCAAGTTTGTTTCAAATTTTAGCCACGCCCACTTCCGCCCCCGCAATTTGAAAAAAAACGATAGCTAGGGCTGCCTTCAAGATATCGTATTCCTACTTGGTACACCTAATTATATACCCAAACTGGCCCAGCTGAGCATTTTGTTAAAATCGGACAATAAACATCGGAGATATGGCTATATCCGTTTTGTACTGAATTGCCAAGGCGGCATTGGCAGATAAGAAAGAGCGAGATAGCATGCGTTCGCTGCTGCTGCATGTAAAGGGGAATTTTGTTTTGAATTGATTGCGATTTTGAGGTTGTTCGATCATTTGTCTAGTGACTACGCAGATCAAGAGAGTTTAAAATTTTTGCCACGCCCACTTCCGCCCCCGCAATTCAGAAAAAAATAATTATTAGAGCAGTTTTTAAGGAATCACATTCTTATTTGGCACACCTAATAATGTGGCTAATATGCATCATCTGACCAATTTTAGTTGAAATCGGACAATAAATATCGGAGATATACGAATGTGCATTTTGAACTGAATTGCCAAGGCGACACTAGCTGGAAAGAGTGAGCGAGATAGCATGCGTTCGCTGTTGCGGCATGCTAAAGAATTTTTTTTATGAAATTATTCGCTATTTCGAGGGTGTTTGACTTTATTCAATATAATAACTAGTAGGTACAGGGTATACTCCATGTCGGCAGGGACGACTTGCTTGCTTCATTTTATATAGTTTCCTGTTGGGCGGAGTATTTCGAAATATGTAAAAAAAAAATATTAAAAAAAAAATTGTTAAAGTATTAATTAAAATAAAAATTTTTTTTTTTCAAAATTGCATGAATAAAGCAGCTCTCACCCCCTTAATCGAAAGAAACTTCGTTTCATCTGGGTGTCCCATGACACCTCTTTTTTTTTTATACCCTTGCAGAGGGTATTATAAAATTGGTCAGATGTTTGTAACGCATAGAAATATACATTTCCGACCCCATAAAGTATATATATTTTTGATCAGCATCAATAGCCGAGTCGATTGAGACATGTCCGTCTGTCCGTCCGTCCGTCTGTCCGTCTGTCTGTTTAGCCATGCGTTTTCGAGCTTAAATTTTAAGCTACATGGTTGAAACATGGTTGAAAGTTAAGTTCCTCAATCGATTGAGCAGGTTAAGTTTAAAAATTAGTCGGATCGGATAATTATTACCGGAGTTATTAACTAAAACGTGGAGGTACCTCGAGTAAAATAAGCAGTTTTCTTTGGCAGCAAAGAAACAAAAACAAATTCCAAGCAATCACACACACACATACATATGCAAAAATTGGTCACCACGCGGTGTGTGAGAGAGACAGAAACATTTGCGTTGTGTTGTTGCACAGAACGAAATTGAAAGAGCGAGATGCTATGCGTTTGCTATATGTATATGTACAATTTATTTATTTAAATCCTATGTATGTATATGTATGTCGAACTAGCTTAAGTGAGTTAAGTGAGGATGGTGACGTAGTACGTAAAGATCGGTCGTACGATTGTTCGGTGTTTGGTGGATTCGATTCTCAGTGAATTCGGGAAAATTTTTAGTTGAGTTTTCTCTTCAATTACTTTAAAAATTTTGTTTTTAAATTAAATAATAAAACAATGAAGCTGCAAGGGTATACAAACTTCGGCAGAGCCGAAGTTAGCTTCTTTGATATTTTTTTTATCTTAATCTATGCCTTATAAATATTTCCTATGCTACATTTCATGATTTTCTCCTACAACTAACTTATTCCCTATATTTCATTTTTTTCTCCTAAGCCTAACTTTTTCCATACACTCCAATATTTTCTCCTAAACTAAATTAACTTACTTGTACGCTCTTACAACACCTCCTCCATGACCCTTGCCCGCCCCCTCGCCATCCTGATACGATAACGTATCTGGCCGACCCATATTACCCGGGCCTGGCGAGCCTCGCCGCCCATCGCTCTATTTCGTGACATCTTTGGTGCCTTGACGGCACTGGCACCGATCCTTGCCAATTAAATTCAGGCCTTGGTGGCGCCTGTCGTTCAGCCGGTGCCGATAGTTGGCGTATTAGCCGTCGTGGGTCTCTCGCGTGTGGCTGTTGTTTTGGATGCCCTTTTTGGCCATGGCAGGCTCCTGGCTGTTGTTGCTGTTCCTGTGGCCCTTTTTGGCCCTGGCATGCCTCAGGTTCCTGTTGTGCGTGTTGCGGTGACTGTGCCGGATCCGTTCACTGACACACCGTGGTGGCCCGATGCACCCAGACGTCTCCCTGGCGTATGGATTGTACCCACTGGTCCCGCCGCGGCGGTCCACGGTCGTCATCGTTAGCCGTGTGGTGGCCTTGGTCATCCATCGGCTCCTCTGTGGTCTTCTGCCAATACGCGTACTCCTCCGGCTCCTCATCACTGCTATGGGGTTCGCGGATTCGCCGCATCTGTTGTGATTGCACTTTCTCAATTTATGTACGCTTTCGATATTGCGAATGCAATTTCTCTTTTCTTTATTCGTATTCGTATAAATTGACCAATCGCTGATCTTGAATTTATTATTCTCTCTTTTTTTTTTTTTATCAACCGAGTGCGTGCGATTCTTACAGTTTTAGAGCCACTGTCTTCGCACATTTTGTGCGAATGATGATGTTGTCGTTCAACTCTGATTCTGTTGTATTTTTATACATATGTATATATATATTTCTTCTATTTTTTTTTTTTTTTTTTTTTTAGTTTCATATTTGCATATGTATATATATGTATTGTATATATAGCATACTTTGCTATTTTGATGTTCTTCTGTATATTTCTTATTTCATACATACCAATATATTTAAACAAACAAAAAAGAACTATACATGTATATAAATTCTTTGAGTGGCATTTTCTCCTTGTCCTTTTCCAGAAAAAATCTGCCACGCCTTAACTTCTTCTGACGTTGCCTGTGCTTTTAATTCGCTTATGTCGGCCGTTCTAGACTTTTTGCTCGATATATGTACCAATTTACATATTACAGGTGATGTAAATCCTTTTATCCTGTATGGCCCTCCATATCGCGGCGCTAATTTTGCAGCAAATCCTTCAGCTGCATTTGACAGGTAATGTTCCTTTGCCCATACAACTTCTCCGATTCGTGGCCTCCATTCTCGTCTTCTCAGGTTGTAGTGCCTTGCCTGGTATTGTGCCGCCTTTTCCAGATTTCTTCGTACTAGCGTACCTATCTCTTTCATACGCTTTTCCATATCTTGAAGTTTGTGGTCAGGCTTGCCTGTTCCTGTCGTTAGCGTATCATATACTGCTCCAGGCAATCTCGGCTGGTTCCCTTCTGCAAATTGGGCGATCATTGTTTTGACCGTTCGGTTTGCCCTTTCGGTTGGATTTTCTAGCGGCGTATAGGGTGCTGTTAACTGATGAGTGCATCCCCATTCCTGTAGCATATTTTTAAAAATTTTGCTTACAAATTGTACGCCGTTATCCGTTATCACTACCTTTGGTACCCCGAATCTGCATAGTATTCGTTCTCTAAACGCTTTGACCAAGTTTTCTGCTGACGCTTTCCTCGTTGGTATTAATTCCGTCCATTTTGAGAATCTGTCTATGATTACAAGTAAAACGGAATTGCCATGTTTTGACCTTGGTAGTGGGCCGACAAAATCTGCGCAAACGGTTGCCCATGGTTCTTCGGGAATTTGGGTCAACATACGTCCAGCTGCCTGTTGTTGACTTGATTTATACTTTTGGCAACTTTCGCATTTATTCACGTATGTTCGAATGTCCCTTTGCATTCCCGGCCAGTAGATATCTTGCCGCTACTCGCGCAACTGTTTTTCCTTGAGCCTGTATGTCCTGCCGTCGGAGTATTGTGATTCTCGTTTATTACCTGCTGTCTTAACGTTTTTGGTACACACAGTTTCCACGCTACTACGTCTTTGTTGCCCGCTCTGTGAGGTATGTTTCGATACAATTGCCCGTTCTCGGATAAGTAGTCTGTATATTTTTGCGGATTGCTTTTAATCTTTTTATACATTTCACTTATCCATTCACATCCATCGTTTGCTTGCCTGACTTGTATGCTGTTGTCTTCCATTCGTCGGCACGTCTCCAATGGCTGTCTTGACAGTGCATCTGCCACAATGTTTAATTTGCCTCTGCGGTATGTTATTTCTAAGTCGTATTGCTGCAATTCCAATGCCCACCTTGCGATCCGTCCTGTAGGACTTTCAATACTATTCAGCCACTTTAATGCCATGTGATCTGTTACCACTTTGAAATGGTAACCCTCCAAGTATGGTTTTAGTTTCCTGACTGCCCATACTATTGCCAAGCATTCTTTTTCTGTGGCTGAATAATTCTTCTCTGCCTGATTTAGAGTCCTACTGGCATAGGATATGACTCGTTCTCCTTCCTCCGTGTTCTGGGTCAGAATTGCCCCTACCCCGTAATTGCTTGCATCAGTTTGGAGTATGAACATCTTTGTGAAGTCTGGACAAGTCAATACTGGGTCGGCTACTAATTTTTCTTTCACCATATCGAATGCCTCCTGGTGTTTCTCTTCCCATATCCATTTCGCTTTCTTTTTTAACAAGGAGTTCAACGGTTGCACCAGTGTTGCGAATCCTGGAACGAATCTTCTGTACCATGATGCCACGCCTAGGTATTGCCGAAGCTCTTTCGTGTTCTTTGGAGGCTTTAATTCGGCTATAGCAGCTACCTTATCCGGATCTGTACCAATTCCCTGCTCTGTCTGACTTAGGAATCGTAGTTCCTTTCGAAAGAATTGGCATTTCTCTGGATTTATCCGCAGGTTTGCTTCTTTCGGTCTCCTGAACACTTCTCGCAGGTGTGCCTTGTGTTCCTCTACGGTTCGACTCACGACTATCGCGGCATCATTTCTGGCCCTATCACCATATCCAAAGCCCTTTGAAACGTTGCTGAGGCTGAGTGTAATCCAAATGGCATTACCTTTCATTGGTACAGTCCTTTGCCGCGTACCGTAAACGCCGTCATTTTCCTGCTGTTTGCTTCCAACGGGCTTTGCCAGTAGCCATCCTTCAAATCCAGACTGCTGATGTACCTCGCCTCTCGCAACTGGTCCAATATGTAGTCTACTTTTGGCATTGGGTACGCGTCCTTTATTGACTTTGCATTTATTTGTCTAAAGTCAACGCACAGCCTCCACTTCCCTGTCTGCTTCTTCTTCACCATTACTATTGGTGAGCTGTACGGGCTGTTTGACCGCTCGATGTATCCCATTGCCATTAACTCATCGACCTTTTCATTTATGATTCCTTGCATCTTCGGGTTCTTTGGGTAGTATCGCTGTTTTATTGGCTTATCATCGCATATTGTAATCGTGTGCATGCCTACGTTTGACGTTCCTGAAATTTAGGCAATTCCACTAGGCCTTGGCTGACAAAGCTGCTGGTGGCACCTGAGTCCACCGTTGCCTGCATTATCATTCCCTCGATGTTAATCTCCGCTGATAGTTGGCTCTCTTCTTCTAATAGTTAGTTTCTGGGAGCTGCCGACACCGGTCCCTGCTCGCCCCTTGTAGGCTGGAACCGGTTTGCGTTTCCCGCCGCCATACAGCAGTTCATTGATCGTTTCCCGATCCTTCCGCACACCCAACAGAATAGTAGTTTTCTGTTGTTACATTCTCTGGCCCAGTTTCCAGCACCGCCACATCGCCTGCATGCCTGTGATGGGTTCTGAATCCATCCTTGGGCGTCGTTGTTCGCAACTCTTCTCTGTGCTGGCACCGGTGGTCTTGAGACGTGCATCGGAATATTGGAACGCTCTTTTTGAGCCTCTCGGTGGAATTTTCGCCTTTCTTGTTCCAACATTTCAAACTCATCAGCCAGCTGCATTAAGTCATCCAGTGTTCGTATGTGGTGTGGGCTTATGAAGACTCTAAGGTCCGGTGTGCAGTTTTCTAAGATTATTTCTAGCTGCTCATTTTCCGGGAATTTCAATGGTCGCATCATTGTCTGCATTTCGACCATGAAATCCCTAAATGCTTCGTTCCACATTTGCGTTCTAGCCTTTACTTGGTCCGCTAGTTTATTAAGGTAACCCCTCGGTAGTAAATACTTTTTAAATGCAATTGTGAACTCCTCCCAAGATGATCAATGCCTGTTGTTCGCTACGTACCACTTAAGAGCTTTGTCTTTCAGTAGTTCTGGCATGGCTCTCGGTATCAAATTTATGTCTAGCCCGTACATGTCGGCTGACCATTCGACTTGCTCGAGGAATTCTAATGGTTTTGACCCACCGTCGAACCTGAATGTCCACTCTCTTACTTGCTTGGCTACCCTCGGGTACTCACTTATCGAGATGGATGTTTTGCTTTTATGGTGTGTCCCTTTTGTGCATTTTTGGGTCTTCATATAATGTTTGTTGTTGTTTTTGTGGACCCTCTATGTAAGTGTTGGAGTGTTGGTGTGTAAGTGTTGGAACTGCTAATTTTGCTAAGTCCACCGCCGGTATACCTTTTGTTGCTTTTGCGAACTTTTCTGCCATACTGAGTCTTCTTCGTGTGCTTCGACCCAGTCCCCGAATTGTTTCCGCATTTCCTCGACGGTTCCGGTTATCGAGATTCCACATGTGCCGCCTGCTTTTATTAAGTCCTCCTTCTTCATGTAGTATATCCATGATTTTGTCATTTTGTACTACTCTCAGTTTGCACTTTTGCCGCAACAGAAACAAAAATATATATTTTGTATTGTTTTCTTTGGAACAAAAGGATATTTCGCAGCAAAATTATATTTTACACTGTTTCAGTTTTGCAGAAATAATTATTGATTTTGTTACCGATTATTCGAGCCGTTTTTGCATATCACGATGTATATTTGTAAATATTCTTTTGATTTGTATTTATTTGCTTTTTTTTTTTTTTTTCAACTTTGATTTTATTATCCTTTTCACCAGTTAAGCACGTTGGGCGCCAGTTGTAACGATCCTTTTTCGTCCTGTCGTTCGGCAGAGCCGGATTTCAGGTGCCGAGGTCCGGCACAACAAATTTATATGTGCGCTGGTGAAATAATAAGATTTTGTTGTTGAAATTTTGAGTATGCAAATCGGTGGTTTTATTAATAATTTGGTTTATGTTGAATAATTATTTATAGGTATTATCGTGTGGTTTTTGGCTGGTGGTGGCAGAAATTGATGTCAGTGGTTACTGCTGATGATGCGCGTCCAATATTTGGAAACTTTGATGATCAAGCGAGAATAACTTTAGCAGATGATTTGGTTATGTTGCCAGGAATACTCCTGGTCTTGCCTTTCTATCCTGATCACTGCTACTCTCCTAAACTTGCTAGGAATATCTCCTAGTCTTCCCCCACTATGCCAGGAATACTCCTGGTCTTGCCTATTCTGTCCTAGGAATACTCCTAGTCGATCCTGCCTGTGCCAGGACTACTCCTGGTCTTTCTAACTGTGCTGGGAATACTCCTAGTCTTTCCTATATTGCTAGGAATAACTCCTAGTCTTTGCTTCGATGCTAGGAATAACTCATAGTCTTTAATTCGATGCTAGAAATATCTCCTAGTCTTTAATTTGATGCTAGGAATATCTCCTAGTCTTTAATTCTGCTTGTAATTACCCTTCGCTTGACCGTCGATTTCCGCAAGGACTCAATTCCACTAATCTCGCAGACGTCGGTCTTCTTTGCCAATTTTATTTAATTTGAAACTTCACTTCTATACTTCACTTTTGATTTCTTCACTTGTTACTTCGCTTTTCATAACTTTCACTCACGCACTAATTAATTGCTTTTCTGGTCTCAGCCGTGCGTATTTATAGGCATCTTGACCCAATCAGGAAGCGTGGTTCTTTTCACCTTGCATGCGTCGCCTATTGTTCTGCTGAACTCCCAGCTTTGGTTGCCAACGGCGTCTCCTTTTTCGCTCTCTCCTGGACTCGTTCTGGCCCCGCGATTTCCGCCACCGCCACCACTTTTATCCACCATGCATCTCTCTTTGCTACGATTAAGAGTAATAACATAATTTCTAATATAATATATATAAATTACCAACTAAACGCCTACACAAATGGGTTAATAAATGATTTAAACAGCTACGAAAATATATAAATGTAATAAAGTTAAACATTAATGAAAATATAAATTTACAATATTGCTATATAAATAATTATTCCCAATAATATTGATCAACCCCCTCTTTGGCCATAAACATATATTTAGTTTAATGAATTCAAATTAAACCGCCCTTAACAATTTCTCTTTGTTTCAGTTATTGCCTCCAATTTCCAGTGGCTGTCAAACTGCATGCTGATTCGCCACTGGTATACCCACACATGCTAAGCGGCGCTCTCACATCCATCAAAGCTCACCCATACACACCCAGCAACGCTCTCTCGGCCGTCACTCTCCCGCTCATGAGCCGATCGTACACTCTGACGCCTCCCCTCCCTCGCGGCTCTATACTTTGACGTGAACCGACTCTCCGCTCACTGAGCGCAGCTTCTGTTTCGTTTGTGTGTATGGGTAGATAGTTATTATTTCGGCAATGCTCATGCATTGCCGCCCTCCCGCTTTAGCCTACAAGCTATTCCGAAAGCTGCTCTCTGAGCGTGGCTTTCGGTGGATTGCGTATGTGTGTGTGTGCATTTATTATCTCGGCAATGCTTATGCAGGCATGCGTGTTTTATATGTTTTGTTTGTATGCATGCGTATATGTATATTTGTGTACATGAACATTTTATGTTTCTCCCTTGTGTTGCTAGCGCTAACCTCATGTTGACAACGCCTGCGATGTTGCTAGCTTTTGATGTTGCCCATTCTCGCCATGTTGCCAGCACACAATATGTTGCTAACGCACGTTTGCACATATTGGCTGGGCGAGCAACATTGTGTATATCATAAAAATGTGAGAGAGTGAGTTTTATAAATAAACATAGCTTATATGTTTCATGTGTTTGTGTGGTAATGTGTAGTAGAAAACATATATTATCTGTTTCATGTATTTGTGTGGTAAGACGTAGTATATCTTTCCTCACAAGATTTAAAATGCGAACTCACTTTCAAACACTGTGCACCAACTTTTATGGAAAAACAAATCACTTTTAAATCAATTTTATCAATTCACAACAATTCACAATAAAAAAAGAGCAAAATAACGATGTTTGCACTTAAAAGATTGGACTTAGAATGATTAATGCGCAAATCATGGAATTGCGTAGATGTTGACATTTAGGTAATGAATAGTAAAGTATTTCCCTTAAACCATTGACAAAAAACTAGAGCAGGTGCTGGGGGTCGGTTTACCTATGCAGCAGGTACATCAAATTTTACATAGTCTTAAAAATATTCAAATTTTCGGAAAAAACAGATGGGATTTCCAGGACACTTTTTCTATGAAACCCTTTTTTTGCGCAGGAGCAGGTAGACATTAAATACAGTTAATATTATGCAGGTGTCTTTTTTCATTAAGACCTAAAATTGGTTGCTTACCTAATCTATCGCTAAGGAAAAACTACGAAATTTTTATTAGCCTAATTATTTATTCCCAAAAACAAGTATGTCACCTTTTTTATCATATTCCACTTCGTATGTTGTTGAAAATGTCCAATGGAGTAGGACAGTCCCAATCTATACATTTTTATTATGTAGACGAATATAATATTTAATAATATATACGAATATAATATTTTAATATTCAATATTCATTTGATAAAAATAAACGACGGCAATAGATATTTAAATGAAATTCTCTTTATTTGCATTTACAGCGAAGACATGCTATCTCACTCACACGTATATACGCTTGCAGTACAAAACGAATAAATGAATATCTCCAAAATTTCTTATCCGATTTAAAAAAAATTGAGCAGCTGGTACATATTGGGTGTATTATAAAGTGTGCCAAATATAAATACTATATTATTTATACAGCCCTAGTTATCCGTTTTTTCTTAACTAAGGGGGCAAAAGTGGGCGTGGCGAAAATTTGAAACAAACTTGATCTGCCTATGCATTACACGCATGTTCACATCAAATTTGGTGGCTCTAGCTCTTATAGTCTCCGAGATCTAGGTGTTCATACAGACGGACGGACAGACGGACATGTCTCAATCGACTCGACTGTTGATGCTGATCAAGATTATATATACTTTATGGGGTCAGAAATGTACATTTCTGCCTGTAACATACATTTTAGCGACTTTAATATACCCTTTTACCCTATGGGTCCAGGGTATAATGAAGAAAGCAAGTCGGCCACCGACTTGAGTATACGTACATATACGCTGTTTTAAGGTTGGTATAAAAATTATAAGAAATATCAAAGAAGCTAACTTCGGCCTTGCCGAAGTTTGTATACCCTTGCAGCTTCACTGTTTTATTATTTAATTAAAAAACAAAAATTGTAAAATAATTGGCATAAATGTTTAACAAAAAAAAAAAAACAAAAAAGAAGAAAATACACATATTTTCATCTCACCGTCTTCACCGAGAATTGAACCAGCACCAAATATCGAGAAATCGCGCAGAAGAACTCTACCTACTACGCCACCGTGCTTACTTAACTTACTTAAGCCAGTTCGACATATATAGCAAACGCATGGCATCTCGCTCTTTCAATTTCGTTCTGTGCAAGAACACAACTCAAATATTTCTTTCTCTCTCACACACAGCGTGGTGAAGAATTTTTGCATACGTATGTATGTGTGTGCGTGAGCATTAAAATAAATTTAATTTCTTTTTATATTTGATTATTGATTTGTAACCTTAATAATTATCCGATCTTGTTCAAACTTGGTGTAGGGTGAATGGGTAAAAATTGAGTTTAAATGCAACAACAAAAAAACAATAATTTTATATAATTCTTATTTAACCCCGCGCGGATTCGAACTCGCGTCTTTTGTGTTTGTACGGCAGATTTCTTGGAATTTTTTTTGTTTGTCTGCTGCCAAGGAAAATTGCTTATTTTACTCGAGGTACCTCCACGTTTTAGTTAATAGCTTTGGTTATAATTATCCGATCCGACTAATTTTTAAACTTAACCTACATCATCGATTAAGGAACTTAACTTTTCATGTTTCAATCATGTAGCTTAAAATTTAAGTTCGAAAACGCCCGAACAAACAGACAGACGGACATGTCTCAATCGACTCGGCTGTTGATGCTGATCAAGAATATATATACTTTATGGGGTCGCAAACGTATATTTCCATGCACAAACATCGACCAATTTTACTGACACCCTCTGCTGAAATTGCTTAAAAATTAGAAAAGATTCAAACTTAAGTGGATGGAGCGACAGGTGTCTCTGTTGCCTGCTACAGAACTGGAGATGAGAACATTCATGCGACAAACGCGGGATGGATTTAAGGAGTCATCACACTGATCTGAAAGCTCTATTGATCCTCTCAGATCTCGAGTCCAAATTTGCCTCTCACATTAGGGTTATCTGAAGACAGGAATCTGCCAAGAGAACAAATTAAAAGCAACTCTCTATTATTTGATGTTACTCCAATACCTGTCCATAATATGGAAACCTTACTAAATATTTTTGCTTTCACCTCTTATTCATTTGATATACGCTGATGATAAATAGTCACACCCATCCGCTGGAAAGCGATGCTGCCGGGAAATGATTGTTGACGCGAGAACTTCTGCGGCATCATTTGGCCTTTGACCAAATGATTGTTGACCTGCTCAAATGCTTGGACATGTCGTGAGGCCATCAAATGCACTTCGCCCATCTGCAGCTACTGCTTCGTACTATAGTTGAAGCCGTTACACTGTCGGGGCTAGCAGGGCTTTATACCATGTATAGATTAAGGATACCTGTCACAAGAAGAGTAGAAACTTGTGTGGCGAGATATCGGATGCATGATTATCATGATTATGAAGTATTATAGGTTGCAGGAAGTAGATAAAAACTGCATGTGTCATTAGTTTCACCAAGCCTACCTTCCTCTCAGGCTGATTGATCAGTTTAGCAGATGCAAGTATGTGACGTCAATAAGTATCTCTGATTTTGAAGTTCAAAGTGTACACCATTTGAGGTGGAGTCATTGTCCACCGGAGCTTGGAATTGAATACTAACAGAACGGTACGAAGGTCCATGTAATCAAGCTAATCAAGCGGCAGCGGATGAATATGTATCGTGAAGGGCGACCCTGGCGCAGGCGACCACTAGGAAGACCCATGATGGTTCCATTCGAGACCCTCGTGTGAAAGCAGAAACTTATTAAGAACGTAAGGAAGTTCTAAATAAATCTTCAATTTACCGAAGAATTATTAATCAACTTGTTCTGATTCTTTACACTTTGCGGCTTTGCTACCAGATATTGATCTGCGAACTACGTGCTTTATCCGCTTTTTACTGGCTCGCACGCTATAAAAATTCAGTTGCAGATGGAGGCGTTACTCTTTGATCTGTCCCGTAGCCTTCCCAATAAAGTTGAAAATTCTGGTTTTGCCACAAACTTTTAAGACAAACAAAATGTGAAAGCGCTCAACGACTCAGAAGCGTAAAAACTATTAAGCATAATCAAGTTTGTCGTTTGGTGATTGCGTGATATACTTGCGTTTTGTGATGTGAAGAACCTGTGTCTTTGTTGGATGTGGGGCTGATGTTTATAAGCCCAGTGTTCAAGTTGTTCTTCCCAGAGGAAAACGCGAAAAACCTTAACTCCCGAGGGCCAAATCTATTGTCAACTTTGTGGATTGATGCATAAAATTCAGCAACAAGCCCATGTTGCAAAATCTTCTCTTAAATGCAGTCTTCATTGAAATCCAAAAGTCATTCACGGAGCTAGAGAGGACTGATGTGGTCCATTTGGCATTACTGTTGTAAGCATTTTCAATTAATTATCTTGGGTCATGGTGTTGTTGTACCTTTGGGCTGTAATTCTTTTCAAAAAGGGCTAAATTCATTCTTGAATTATTAAGATTTGGCTCTAAAGGAATGATCACCACAATTGAAGATAATCTGTTTACAGTCATTCAGTTTTTGAATTTGGGATTCACAGAAAAGAGTGAACGAAGAATAAGTTCACTGTTAGTTTTTCACCGAATCCTTTAACTGTAAAATAATGGGGTTTGAATAATATTTGAAATTACGATGTTTGGCTGAGGTAGCCGACACACTGGACTGGTTCAGATTTCCTTGCTTACGTACCCGTCTGAATGAGTTAATATATTGTAACGCCGATGAAAATCTACAGAGTTCGTCTGGCGCTTCGGGCGTCCGCCGATAACAAATCGACCGCCGCAGGACAACGCTGGCGAATACTGGTGTATGGCGGCAAAAAATTCTACAGTCGGACTGTCGCGCCTTCCGGTTGACAAATTAAAACTGTTTTGTATTGCGCTTTGGTCCCCACACATCTGGATTCGCCTGTCATGCAGCACGCTCGGCGACAGATGCGAAACAAATAAAAAAGAAAATTTCGTTACAATATCAAAGGAAATTAAGAAATAATGAATTGCCAGAAGATTTGAATTAAAAACGTGAATTGCGGGAAAGGGATTATTTGCATAGAAAAATACAACGAAACGGTAAAACAAAATGTTTGCTGGTAATTCCAAGAGCTTTTAGATGGGCAGTTATAAATCATGTCCCACGAAATCTATTATGCATCTGGGGGTGGGGAAAAAAGACACTGAAAATTGTATTAAGGCTTTTGAAATCCAGTTTGTGTCATTATTTGACGTGCCCTCGAATAATTGCTGATCAGGGGCGTTGTTTTGCAAGTGATAATTTTCGTGAATACTGTTTTTCCCAAAGAATAAATTTGAATTTTATTGCTACTGGGACAAGTAGGGCTAATGGCCAGGTTGAACGAGTCATGAGTGACAAGATGCGTTGCCTGATGTTCAACTGACAAAGAATTGCACGGCAAATCGAGTAACCAAGTTTAGCCCATTAGAACTGTTAATTGGTAGAGAAGCTAGACCATTTGGCTTATTGCCGATTAACGAAGAAGGTGAGGATATGATAGACAGAGTAAACTTACGAGAAAAAGCTAAACATAATACGAAAAATAATGCACTGTACGACAAACATAGATACGCTAGAAACAAAGCAAAAATTGTAAAACATAACGATGGTGATCACGTATTGCTAAAAAATGAAGAACGAGGAAAGTTCGAAGTGGTTGAAGTTTTAGATGGAAATAGATATCTATTGAAATCATTGACAACTAATCGTACTTACAAATATTCGCATGAATCTCTAAGAGCGTTGCCGAATAATGAGTTATACAAAGATACAGATGGCACCTTGGTAGATGCTTCTGATCCCCAAGTGGAAAAATAGGGACCGCACCATAGTAAAACAGAACGGTTATGGCGGGGGGTCAAAGGACCGCATCATAATGGAACAGAGAGGTTATAGCGGGGGTCAAAGAACCGCAACATAATGGAAGAGAAAGGTTATGGCGGGGGTCATAGGAACGCACCATAACGGAATAAAAATATTATGGCGGGGGTCAAGAAGACCGCACTATAACAAAAGAGATGTATTATGGCGGGGGTCGAGATGATTTGTGTTAGAGAGTTACACCAATGAGATGTGTTAAATGAAATGCAAAAATGTAAAGTTAATATTGACATAACACAAAGAAAAATCTAAATGATACTATTGAGATAGATGTATAACAGAGAGAAATGTGAAAGATACTAATAAAAGAAATGTAATAAACTAAGAAATGTTAAAGGAATGTGAAAAAGTTGGAAATTTGTAAATGGAGCTTTAAGTTAAACAATAGAAATTATTAAATATTAACAGAAATTTGAATTAATAAGAGGGAACCAACAAGAGCGTGAAGATTTACTTTTTTTGCTTACATGAGGACGTCTAATGGTCGGAGATAGAATAGGGTATTGTGTGTCTCATCGACCCATTGATACCCTATGTACTTGTGTCTCTGGCTAGTTGAGGTAACTGTAATGTTAGTTTGGCATTGACTGCCGAGTCATGCAAGTTTGGCACTGGACGCTTAGTCATTCAGGTGACAATTGGAGATGAGTCACATATACGGCGCTGTTATTAAGAAAGATAACAGCAGACGCTGTTATCGAGTGTGGTCCAGTGGCTGGCTGGTGGATGTTTGGCGACTGCGTGGCAGTCAAAGACTAACCAGCGTAGAAGAAACACAGCAACTCGCTACTCAAAAATACACGATGTCGCGTGAACTTGAAGTAATGCCCAAAGAGAATTCGACATGTTCGGTCAAACTCACCTTAAATACCGTAGACTTAATCTTTCGATTGTTATGTTATTCAACTTGAACTTTATATTGTTAATCATATGTTTATTAAACCTTAAGGCTCATGTAAGCGAAAGCACGATCGCATCAACTGTCTTGCATCTATGCTTTCTACTTATTCTTTCAGTCTGCAATTACCATTAAATGGATGCACTCCAAACAACTTGTAAAATTTTTTAACTCAAATAGTTTGCACGGTGGCTTTTCACACACGCCTATCGTAGATATTTGTCTCAGGTTAAGAGAACGCTGGGGCTTGTGATATTAATCTAGAAAATTTTTGAAAACCGTGTAAGGCGAAATCACAATAACAGTCTTTGTAATATGATTTGGAATTCATCGTGGGAGTTTTCACATAAAACTTCATGGTATACAGTTCGTAAGAGTTTAATCGATAATGGAGAATCATTAAAATTCATTGGCAATTAAATTTTATCAAAAGAGTTTTTGGATTTCTGCAATCAATAAACTTTGTAACAACTCGTATTTTGTCGGCAAGACATATCTCTTCAATTTCAGCTTTTGTTGTGCCATATGAACACTTCGCAAGTTGTTGCCTCACCCGAAACTTGCTCTTTTTCTTGGAATTCGAAGGAATAT